>WNWK01013640.1:0-54468 GCA_009830355.1 Cherax destructor
AATTTGCAGGAAATGCTCAGCATAACAAGGGGCTTTCTATAAAGTAGTATGTCACTGATGTCAGCTAGGCCTATATACCTTGTACATGTATTTGTAGTAAATATATTTATTCATTATTTAATGTTTGCCTGATTTTCTTCGACTTTTCTTTTTATTTTGTATTTTTATTTTCTAGTAAGTTTATTCAGGTATACACAAATACAGTTACATAATTATACATGGCAGCATGTGTGTAGAGAACCTAGGATAACCCAAAAACTTGCCAGCACGCAAAAGAAACTTGATAGGTATTATCCTGACTATGATGCATCAGCTAGTAAATATTAAAACCATTCATAAAGAAGTGAATGCAAAATTTATTGTGATTTATCGGGAATAAAAATTTCACTAATTTACACAAAAGTGTTTAGACTTACACCTACACATTTGAATTTAACTCTTCGCCATGACCGTATTCTTTGGCACGTTTTGAACCTTTGAACCTTCACTACTGAGGATTTTGGAAGTTATCTGAGAAATTCCAGAATGCTGGGAGTGAGTTCAGCATCTCCGGTTATAGGACTCGTGAACATAATTGCTACAAGAATTTAGTTATAGTTTGTGTACACAAGTGTTGAAAACTTAAAGCTGATTGGATGAATTATTCTCGAAATCCCCACCATACCTGTGTAGACAGTAGGCCTACCCACCTGTATCACAGTTGCCACTAGAGGGAGTTACTGGTTTAGGCCTAGTTTGCGAGTGACCGGTAGTTGGCAGGCCCTAGGTCTATCCTCGTGGCTTGGCATCAAATTCAATTTTTTTATTTTCATTCTTAGTTTACAATGTGTAATTACAATATTGATTTGCTAAATGTAAAGAGAGCCACTATCATGCCGAAGCTTTTCGGGCAGACCCATCATAATTGCACAATAAATCCACACTAGTCTGCGCCCCTTTTAGTAACGTGCCACGTTACATATTCTACCAAATGATACGACATAACAGTGGTTTTTACACCTGCAGAACGACTCATCTGATAGGCTTCAACTTTTCTCCACTGGAGTGGCTTCCTGAACACGAGGTTCACTGTTCCATTAGACGGTAAATGTTCCAATTTGACAATTTAATAGTGATATTTTTTTACTCAATAACTAACAAATTCTTCAGATTGGCTTCAGAATATTATTAACGGTATATTCTATAATAATTTTTGTTTGAATAGGTGCAAATTTGATTTTTTTGATGAAAAAGGTAAATAAAGAAAACTCTTGGAATATTTTTAATAGGATAAATTACTGAAAATTCTTTTTCTGATCAGCGTCAAACTTTTTCCATTAGTAGACTTTATTATCACTCGCATTATGTTGTGTAAATTTTAGTTTACCAACAATTTTATTCAGTGAATTGTTTCCCATGTAAAAACTAGTGAATGCTGCTTCTGGTCGTCTTAAAAATAAAATTTACCTATTCGGTATGACATATATATACATGTATATACAAATATATATATATATATATATATATATATATACATATATATATATATATGCTAGGAATTGCAAGAGCAGGCGAAATATTCACAACACTGATCTTGGCCGACGGAGACTCGACCTACGAACCTGACAGGAACGCAGTGCTTTACCGACCGTACCACACTGGACCAATACCTTGGCATCCAGCTCACGCTAGACGTTGATCCAAGGCACCAGCTTTCAGGCAGGTGGCTACAGGCTTTCATCTCATCCCCTGCATGCATCGACACACTAGAGATTTTACAAGCTAGGAATTCCAAAGCAGGCGAAATATCAACACTGATCTCTGGCGACGGAGACTCGACCCTACGACCTTGTAGCCCAGAGAAAGCAGTGCTTTACCGACCGTACCCCACTGGACCATAGCCTTGGATCCAGCTCAGCTAGACTGATCAAGCACCCAGCTTTCCCGGCAGGTGGCTACAGCTTCATCTCATCCCTGCATGATCGACACAACTAGAGATTTTTACAATGCTAGAATGCGTTCCTGTCACAAGGTTCGTAGGGTCGAGTCTCCGTCGGCCAGAGATCAGTGTTTGTGAATATTTCGCCTGCTCTGCAATTCCTAGCATTGTAAAAATCTCTAGTTGTGTCGATGCATGCAGGGATGAGATGAAGCTGTAAGCCACCTGCCTGAAAGCTGGGTGCCTTGGATCAACGTCTAGCGTGAGCTGGATGCCAAGGTATTGGTCCAGTGTGTCGGTCGGTAAGCACTGCGTTCCTGGGTCTAAGGGTGATCTCCGTGGAGACAGTGTGAAATTGCTGCTCTCGTCGATGTAACTCTAGTTGTGTCGATGCATGCAGGGTGAGATAAGCTGTAAGCCACCTGCCTGAGCTGGTGCCTTGGAACGTCTAGCGTCTGATGCCAAGTTGTCAGTGTGTACGTCGGTAGCACTCGTTCCTGTACAGGTTCAGGGGTCGAGTCTCTCGGCCAGAGATCATTTTTGTATTTCGCCTGCTCTTGCAATTCCTAGCATTTTAAAAATCTCTAGTTGTGTCGATGCATGCAGGATGAGATGAAAGCTGTAGCCACCTGCCTGAAAACTGGGTGCCTTGGATCAACGTCTAGCGTGAGCTGGATGCCAAGGTATTGGTCAGTGGTTCGGTAAAGCACTGCGTTCCTGTCACAAGGTTCGTAGGGTCGAGTCTCCGTCGGCCAGAGATCAGTGTTTGTGAATATTTCGCCTGCTCTTGCGAATTCCTAGCATTGTAAAAATCTCTAGTTGTGTCGATGCATGCAGGGATGAGATGAAAAGCTGTAAGCCACCTGCCTGAAAGCTGGGTGCCTTGGATCAACGTCTAGCGTGAGCTGGATGCCAAGGTATTGGTCCAGTGTGGTACGGTCGGTAAAGCACTGCGTTCCTGTCACAAGGTTCGTAGGGTCGAGTCTCCGTCGGCCAGAGATCAGTGTTTGTGAATATTTCGCCTGCTCTTGCGAATTCCTAGCATTGTAAAAATCTCTAGTTGTGTCGATGCATGCAGGGGATGAGATGAAAAGCTGTAAGCCACCTGCCTGAAAGCTGGGTGCCTTGGATCAACGTCTAGCGTGAGCTGGATGCCAAGGTATTGGTCCAGTGTGGTACGGTCGGTAAAGCACTGCGTTCCTGTCACAAGGTTCGTAGGGTCGAGTCTCCGTCGGCCAGAGATCAGTGTTTGTGAATATTTCGCCTGCTCTTGCGAATTCCTAGCATTGTAAAAATCTCTAGTTGTGTCGATGCATGCAGGGGATGAGATGAAAAGCTGTAAGCCACCTGCCTGAAAGCTGGGTGCCTTGGATCAACGTCTAGCGTGAGCTGGATGCCAAGGTATTGGTCCAGTGTGGTACGGTCGGTAAAGCACTGCGTTCCTGTCACAAGGTTCGTAGGGTCGAGTCTCCGTCGGCCAGAGATCAGTGTTTGTGAATATTTCGCCTGCTCTTGCGAATTCCTAGCATTGTAAAAATCTCTAGTTGTGTCGATGCATGCAGGGATGAGATGAAAGCTGTAAGCCACCTGCCTGAAAGCTGGGTGCCTTGGATCAACGTCTAGCGTGAGCTGGATGCCAAGGTATTGGTCCAGTGTGGTACGGTCGGTAAAGCACTGCGTTCCTGTCACAAGGTTCGTAGGGTCGAGTCTCCGTCGGCCAGAGATCAGTGTTTGTATATATATATATATACATATATATATATACATACATATATATATATACATATTATATATAAAGCACCTGAATAGAAATAAGTCTGACTTCCTTGGGTTATCCTAGGTAATGTACACATGTTACTATATATGATAATTGTAATCACCTAAATTTGTATCAATTTATTTATTTATGTGTACCTGTACCTAAATAAACTTAATAAACTACAAAAAATTCCTTCCTTATGGTCTTGTCCTGTTTTTATTTCCAACTTCACTTTATTACTAAATAAGATAACTTAGTTAAGATGGCAAGTGTAACTGCAGTAGATTAATTAGTTTCTCTGGTCGATTGTTTTTCTATAGTGAATAAAGTATCGTCTGTTCAGTATGAAACTAAAAACGCCTCCCAGGCAGCAGCTCAGTAAAAACGTTAAAAAATATAGCGCCCGTTAAATGGATTCTTTGTTCCAGGACGCCAAAGTGGTATCGTTAGCATCGGGATCGTTTGGCTCTTGTTGCTAATTGATCAGGAATGATAAACGTAATATAGTTATAAAGACGTTTCACGAACGTATTTCTAAAATTATATGTTTTATTAGAAATAAATCGAAACGTTTCTTGATAGGAGAGAGTAACGTGCTGGATTCACTTGCTGGAGTGAAAGGAGTGCAGGAACTCTTAGGTGTTTGCCTAGAGAGGAGCCAGATTCTCTCCTATTATGCAGGCGAGACCCTAAGCAGCTTTCTCAGTAGCAAAACGGACACATTGCTGAGCAAGCTTCAGGTGATGCTACAGGTACATAGTGTCGTGCAGAGGATTGTAGAGAAGGGTTTTGCACACAATGATATCAGGGCTAGTAATATTTGTATATTAAACGGAAATATAACCCTGATTGATTTTGGTTTTGGTAGCAAGTTTGGGACAGTTATTAGTTATGATGAAGTTAGTTTTAGTCGAAGGAAACGTTACTGGTTTGCTCCAGAGATACGAGAAGGGAAAGCATGCTCTGAGGCAAGTGATATTTTTAGCCTTGGAGCAATGTGGAATAAATATTTTGGAGAGACAGATCTCCCCATCGAAATAAAAAAAATTATATAAAAATCACTAGAAAACAACGCGATAAATAGGCCTTCAAACTAGGATATTATTACTACGCTTGAACACTAAATAAATCAGTAGGTGTACATGTAAGGTAATGAAGACGCCTTACCATCATCACTGGATCCAGTTTCTTCCCTGGATCCAATGGATCCAGTGAAGAAACTGCTGAAGCAGAAGATGCATGAAATTTCGCCTTCCCCAACACGAAAGAGTGATGCAAGTACATCTTCATCCTCGCCGCTGGATCATAAAGTGAGATCCACAAAACGAAAGAGGGAGGAAACCTCGTCTTCACCTTCCTGTCCGCTGGATCATGAGGAAGGAACCTCAAAACGAAAGAGGGAGGAAACGTCATCTTCATCTTCCACGTCTTCCTCTTCCACGTCTTCCTCTTCCACGTCTTCCACGTCTTCCTCTTCCACGTCTTCCTCTTCCTCACTGACGGATTCAGAGAGGCCACAGAAACGAAAGAATGATGAAAGTATCTCTTCGATTTTTTCCTGGCTGCTGGATCCAGAAAGGACATCACCAAAAAGAATGAGGTATGAAAGTTCATCTTCATCCTCCTCCTCCTTGCTGCAGGATTCATACATACTTGAATTACTCGATACAATTAGTAAAGAATAACACGTCAATACAAAAAAGTTGCTACTATTGCATCTTTTAGAAAAAATAATTCAAAAAGCGATGGATAAATGTCCAGCATTGTCTTCATCCTAGCAACTGGATCCTGAGGAGACACCCACAGAACGAAAGAGGGAGGAAACCTCGTCCTCATCTTCCTCACAGCTGGATCATGAGGCAGGACCCTCAAAACGAAAGAGGAAGGAAACCTCCTTTACATCTTTCTCACTGCTGGATCATGAGGCAGGACCCTCAAAACGAAAGAGGAAGGAAACCTCGTCTACATCTTTCTCACTGCTGGATCATAAGGCAGGACCCTCAAAACGAAAGAGGGAGGAAACCTCGTCTACATCTTTCTAACAGCTGGATCATGAGGCAGGACCCTCAAAACGAAAGAGGGAGGAAACCTCGTCTACATCTTCCTCACTGCTCGATCATGAGGCAGGACCCTCAAAAAGAAAGAGGAAGGAAACCTCGTCTACATCTTCCTCACTGCTGGATCCTCAGGTGAGATCCTCAAAAAGAAAGAGGAAGGAAACCTCGTCTACATCTTCCTCGCCGCTGGTTTCAGAGACACCACAGAAACGAAAGAGAAATAAACGTACATCTCCATCTCCCCCACCGCTGGACTATTATGGACTAATTGAGGAAGGGAATGAGACATAATAAGAGCAAAGTATGTGAGGAACACCGCAAAAGATTCAGAGAGATATCCACGGAAGAAAATGAAGAACTACCGGAAGGCAGTGGTCAAACAAAATCACTAGGTGCTAAAAAGCATTTTTTACCTGGAGAGGGTTTCGGGGGCCAACGCCCCCGCGGCTCGGTCTGAGACCAGGCCTTGTGGTGGATTAGGGTCTGCTCAACCAGGCTGTTACTGCTGGCCGCACGCAAACTGACGTACGAAACACAGCCCGGTTGGTCAGGTACTGACTTTAGGTGCCTGTCCAGTGCCTTCTGGTAATCCCCTTTATGTATGCTGGGAGGCAGTTGAACAATCTTGGGCCTCGGTGGTGGAATGTTACATCTCCTGCCGAGTGTTTTTCTTATATAAAAAGAAAACAGGAACAGCATCTTTATCATGTATACTACGAATATATGTCATAATACCATATAAGCTGCCTCCCAACCAACGAACCAGGTGCTAATTGTTTAACAATCAGTAGGGTACCCGTCGTTAAATCAGTACCTTGGTTCATTGACCAATCACAAGCAAGCCCGCCAAAGCTGAGGCAATGTGGTTCACTTGTGGTCAGCATTTTGCTGGTTGAGTATGGTGTACTCTCTCTCTCTGGCTTTTGCTTTGCCATCTGTCACCGTCGTGTACACTTATTATTATTCAATCTGTGCATGGTGTACATTTTTGTATATAGTGGGTTAAGGTAAAATATACATTATAGTCTATCTGCTGAGTTTGTTTTGCTTCAAACCCATTACGACCAGATCACAGGGCATTCATTACCTGTGTTCGCAATATTGTTTTTGTATTATTATTATTATTTTTATTATTAACTAAATGTAGAGGGAAATACAGTAGGTAGAGAGCGTGAAAAGCTAGAGTTTAGAAGGAGAAAATTTAAGGGATTGAGATACTTTCTGAATGTAGCTCATTGGAGAAGCCAGGTATAGATACTAAAAAATCCGGGACAAAGGAATCAATGTACAATTGCTATGGATCCCATCACACATTAGATTACTCCTTCATGATAAAGTTGATATGTTAGCGAAGAAACATTGGGCGTGTTTCTTTTCAACGGTTGTCAATGTTCATCCATCAGTTTTGTGGGTACCTGGGTGTTAGTGGACTGGTGTGGGTCGCATCCTGGGACAAAATTTACCTAATTTGCAGGAAATGCTCAGCATAACAAGGGGCTTTCTATAAAGTAGTATGTCACTGATATCAGCTAGGCCTATATACCTTGTACATGTATTTGTAGTAAATATATTTATTCATTATTTAATGTTTGCCTGATTTTCTTCGACTTTTCTTTTTATTTTGTATTTTTATTTTCTAGTAAGTTTATTCAGGTATACACAAATACAGTTACATAATTATACATGGCAGCATGTGTGTAGAGAACCTAGGATAACCCAAAAACTTGCCAGCACGCAAAAGAAACTTGATAGGTATTATCCTGACTATGATGCATCAGCTAGTAAATATTAAAACCATTCATAAAGAAGTGAATGCAAAATTTATTGTGATTTATCGGGAATAAAAATTTCACTAATTTACACAAAAGTGTTTAGACTTACACCTACACATTTGAATTTAACTCTTCGCCATGACCGTATTCTTTGGCACGTTTTGAACCTTTGAACCTTCACTACTAAGGATTTTGGAAGTTATCTGAGAAATTCCAGAATGCTGGGAGTGAGTTCAGCATCTCCGGTTATAGGACTCGTGAACATAATTGCTACAAGAATTTAGTTATCGTTTGTGTACACAAGTGTTGAAAACTTAAAGCTGATTGGATGAATTATTCTCGAAATCCCCACCATACCTGTGTAGACAGTAGGCCTACCCACCTGTATCACAGGTGCCCAGTGGCCTAATCGCTAAAGCTCTCACTTCACACGGCGAGGGTCTGCGTTCGATTCCCAGCTCGGGTAGAAACATTGGGCCTGTTTCTTTACACCGGTTGTCTATGTTCACCCATCAGTAAAATGGGTACCTATGAGTTAGTCGACTGGTTTGGGTCGCATCCTGGGACAAGGACCTAATTTGCCCGAAATGCTCTGCATAATAAGGGACTTTCTATATAGTAGTATGTCATTGATGTCAGCTAGGCCTGTATACCTTGTACATGTACTTGTAGTAAATAAAGATATTATTATTATTATTATTATTATAGAGGGAGTTACTGGTTTAGGCCTAGTTTGCGAGTGACCGGTAGCTGGCAGGCCCTAGGTCTATCCTCGTGGCTTGGCATCAAATTCATTTTTTTATTTTAATGCATAGTTTACAATGTGTAATTACAATATTGATTTGCTAAATGTAAAGAGAGCCACTATCATGCCGAAGCTTTTCGGGCAGACCCATCATAATTGCACAATAAATCCACACTAGTCTGCGCCCCTTTTAGTAACGTTCCACGTTACATATTCTACCAAATGATACGACATAACTGGTTTTTACACCTGCAGAACGACTCATCTGATAGGCTTCAACTTTTCTCCACTGGAGTGGCTTCCTGAACACGAGGTTCACTGTTCCATTAGACGGTAAATGTTCCAATTTGACAATATAATAGGGATATTTTTTTTACTCAATAACTAACAAATTCTTCAGATTGGCTTCATAATATTATTAACGGTATATTCTATCATAAATTTTGTTTGAATAGGTGCAAATTTGATTTTTTTTGTTGAAAACGGTAAATAAAGACAACACTTGGATTTTTTTAATAGGATAAATTACTGAAAATTCTTTTTCTGATCAGCGTCAAACTTTTTCCATTAGTAGACTTTATTATCACTCGCATTTTGTGTAAATTTTAGTTTATCACCAATTTTATTCAGTGAATTGTTTCCCATGTAATAACTAGTGAATGCTGCTTCTGGTCGGCTTAAAAATAAATTTTATATATTCGGTATGATATATATATATATATATATAATGCACCCGAATAGAAATAAGTCTGACTTCCTTGGGTTATCCTAGGTAATGTACACATGTTACTATATATGATAATTGTAATCACCTAAATTTGTATCACTTTATTTATGTGTACCTGTACCTAAATATACTTAATAAACTACAAAAAATTCCTCCCTTATGGTCTTGTCCTGTTTTTATTTCCAACTTCACTTTATTACTAAATAAGATAACTTAGTTAAGATGGCAAGTGTAACTGCAGTAGATTAATTAGTTTCTCTGGTCGATTGATTTTCTATAGTGAATAAAGTATCGTCTGTTCAGTATGAAACTAAAAACGCCTCCCAGGCAGCGGCTCAGTAAAAACGTTAAAAAATATAGCACCCGTTAAATGGATTCTTTGTTCCAGGACGCCAAAGTGGTATCGTTAGCATCGGGATCGTTTGGCTCTTGTTGCTAATTGATCAGGAATGATAAACCTAATATAGTTATAAAGACGTTTCATGAAGGTATTTCTAAAATTATATGTTTTATTAGAAATAAATTGAAACGTTTCTTGATAGGAGAGAGTAACGTGCTGGATTCACTTGCTGGAGTGAAAGGAGTGCAGGAACTCTTAGGTGTTTGCCTAGAGAGGAACCAGATTCTATCGTATTATGCAGGCGAGACCCTAAGCAACTTTCTCAGTAGCAAAACGGACACATTGGTGAGCAAGCTTCAGGTGATGCTACAGGTACATAGTGTCGTGCAGAGGATTGTGGAGAAGGGTTTTGCACACAATGATATCAGGGCTAGTAATATTTGTATATTAAACGGAAATATAACCCTGATTGATTTTGGTTTTGGTAGCAAGTTTGGGACAGTTATTAGTTATGATGAAGTTAGTTTTAGTGGAGGGAAACGTTACTGGTTTGCTCCAGAGATACAAGAAGGGTAAGCATGCTCTGAGGCAAGTGATATTTTTAGCCTTGGAGCAATGTGGAATAAATATTTCGGAGAGACAGATCTCCTCATCGAAATAAAAAAAATTATATAAAAATCACTAGAAAACAACGCGATAAATAGGCCTTCAAACTAGGATATTATTACTACGCTTGAACACTAAATAAATCAGTAGGTGTACATGTAAGGTAATGAAGACGCCTTACCATCATCACTGGATCCAGTTTCTTCCCTGGATCCAATGGATCCAGTGAAGAAACTGCTGAAGCAGAAGATGCATGAAATTTC
This sequence comes from Cherax destructor, assembly GCA_009830355.1. NCBI lineage: Eukaryota > Metazoa > Arthropoda > Malacostraca > Decapoda > Parastacidae > Cherax > Cherax destructor. The sequence continues at coordinate 10,188 of WNWK01013640.1, forward strand.
GCCTTCCCCAACACGAAAGAGTGATGCAAGTACATCTTCATCCTCGCCGCTGGATCATAAAGTGAGATCCACAAAACGAAAGAGGGAGGAAACCTCGTCTTCACCTTCCTGTCCGCTGGATCATGAGGCAGGAACCTCAAAACGAAAGAGGGAGGAAACGTCATCTTCATCTTCCACGTCTTCCTCTTCCACGTCTTCCTCTTCCACGTCTTCCTCTTCCACGTCTTCCTCTTCCACGTCTTCCTCTTCCACGTCTTCCTCTTCCTCACTGACGGATTCAGAGGGCCACAGAAACGAAAGAATGATGAAAGTATCTCTTCGATTTTTTCCTGGCTGCTGGATCCAGAAAGGACATCACCAAAAAGAATGAGGTATGAAAGTTCATCTTCATCCTCCTCCTCCTTGCTGCAGGATTCATACATACTTGAATTACTCGATACAATTAGTAAAGAATAACACGTCAATACAAAAAAGTTGCTACTATTGCATCTTTTAGAAAAAATAATTCAAAAAGCGATGGATAAATGTCCAGCATTGTCTTCATCCTAGCAACTGGATCCTGAGGAGACACCCACAGAACGAAAGAGGGAGGAAACCTCGTCCTCATCTTCCTCACAGCTGGATCATGAGGCAGGACCCTCAAAACGAAAGAGGAAGGAAACCTCCTTTACATCTTTCTCACTGCTGGATCATGAGGCAGGACCCTCAAAACGAAAGAGGAAGGAAACCTCGTCTACATCTTTCTCACTGCTGGATCATAAGGCAGGACCCTCAAAACGAAAGAGGGAGGAAACCTCGTCTACATCTTTCTAACAGCTGGATCATGAGGCAGGACCCTCAAAACGAAAGAGGAGGAAACCTCGTCTACATCTTCCTCACTGCTCGATCATGAGGCTGGACCCTCAAAAAGAAAGAGGAAGGAAACCTCGTCTACATCTTCCTCACTGCTGGATCCTCAGGTGAGATCCTCAAAAAGAAAGAGGAAGGAAACCTCGTCTACATCTTCCTCGCCGCTGGTTTCAGAGACACCACAGAAACGAAAGAGAAATAAACGTACATCTCCATCTCCCCCACCGCTGGACTATTATGGACTAATTGAGGAAGGGAATGAGACATAATAAGAGCAAAGTATGTGAGGAACACCGCAAAAGATTCAGAGAGATATCCACGGAAGAAAATGAAGAACTACCGGAAGGCAGTGGTCAAACAAAATCACTAGGTGCTAAAAAGCATTTTTTACCTGGAGAGGGGACACACACGACATACGACACACGACACACACACACACACACGACACGGACGATCACACACAGGATAGATCATTGGGACCTTGCATGAGATTATTTTAGACTTTCCCTGCGATCCCCGTTGGGGAGGGGAACACTGCTATTCACCCAATGGCTACTGCTAACCGTGTGAAGATCAAACCACTGTATGGGACCACCAACGATTCATCTAAGCTAGCACTGGCAGCTGCCGTCAGCGGCAGCCTGCATGTTAAATTCACGGCTATACTGACACTCCAAGAGGCTTTCATTGTCGTCTGTATTGACGATTCTGAGGCGGAGAAACTACTTACTAACGATGCTACCACCATGCTACATGACCGAGGATTCCAAGTTTGGACTTCCCCAGCTCTCAAGGCCAAGAGGACTGTGTTCCTCAAACGCCTGGATTCACTTATTACCGTTCAAGATACTGATGAAATTAAAACGTCAATCCAACACCAGAACCCTTGGGCAAAGGTAGACTATGTTCACAAGATACATAATGCTTCCTCCATGCTGAAGGTCACCTTCAGTGACGTCACCATGGCAGACAAAGCGCTCACTGATGGACTTGCAATCCACTATTTCTACATCAACCCAGCATTCATCGAAGCAGAAAGATACGAGTACATCCCACAATGTTACAACTGCTACTCATACTCCCACACCACCAAAAACTGTCCTACCAAGGACAAGAAATTCTGTGCTACATGTGGCAGAGAAGGACACGACTACAAATCCTGCACCACCACCACCTCACTCAAGTGTTTAAACTGCAAGACTGATCACCATACCCTCGCGGCCAAGTGCCCTACTAGACGTGATATCCTCAAGAAACAACTTGACCAACAATCACAACCTACTGCTCAAGCAACAACATACGCTGCCATCACTAAGCTACAAGCAGACACCACCAAGATTCTCCAGGCCACTCAGGCGGCCCCCACCAACCCAGTACCACCACCACCTCTGCCCACAGGCGACTCCACCAAAATACTCTACTGCATTATGTACGCACATGTACACAACGTTGCTGCACCTGGATCATTTAATACTACCATTAATGAACTGTTCAAGCTCAACAACATGCCCAGCTTTATATTCCCAGCATCTCCACCATCATCTGCCATTATAAAGTCCACTACGAACATTGTCACCATCGAGAATGTTCCACCATCTACACCACCACCACCTTCAGCCACCAAGACCACACCACCACCACCTCCCGCCTCTGAGACGGACCAATCAGAAGCCACCCACACAGCGCACGTCACCGCCACCGCTGCTACTCCATCCACCACCAAATCAACTGCTCCAGCCTCCTCCACCAAAAACACCACCACAAAACAAGCAGCCCCATACTCTCCAGCCTCCACCATTCCACCTAGACCTTCCAAAGAACTCAAGTACATGCAATACCACAATGTCAACTTCTATACTACAAACAAGTACAAAACAGCAATGTCATTTGCATCACTGGCTGATCGTCTCCTTGATGGGTCTGTTAAGTTCACCTGCCTCAACAATACAACTACAACCACTAAAGAAATAGCCCACACCCTTCTGATGAACGCCTCGGGAAACCCCCTCCCGGCCTGTTGCTTAACCCAACTTTCAAGTACTCAATTCAACTCACTCCGCTCGGGCTCTGCTGAATAAACTCCACTAACATGCTGAAGTTTCCCCAGCACTTTGCTATTTAGCTAAAGCTGGGGTGTGGCTCCAATCGACCCTAATTCACCCACAACCACAACTACAACTACCACTACAACTACAGCTGCCTACTGGGCCCTCCCACCGCCGCCTGCCAGCCCCCTGAAGTTCACCTACACCCGCCTCATCAGCTGCTACAACTCGCCCCTGCAGTCTACCTGCTCATGTCGCCTGCAGTTTATCTGCACAAATCGCCCAGAGTGGACGTGCCACTCACCTGTATATTCCCTCCTCCTACCCTTCCCCAACCTTTTCCCATATTTCTATCCTTACCCACCATTCTTCCATCCCAGCTTACCGACGCTCAGGTCAAATCAAGCTCAAAGCGGACCTGGAGAGGGTTTCGGGGGCCAATGCCCCCGCGGCTCGGTCTGAGACCAGGCCTTGTGGTGGATTAGGGTCTGCTCAACCAGGCTGTTACTGCTGGCCGCACGCAAACTGACGTACGAAACACAGCCCGGTTGGTCAGGTACTGACTTTAGGTGCCTGTCCAGTGCCTTCTGGTAATCCCCTTTATGTATGCTGGGAGGCAGTTGAACAATCTTGGGCCTCGGTGGTGGAATGTTACATCTCCTGCCGAGTCTTTTTCTTATATAAAAAGAAAACAGGAACAGCATCTTTATCATGTATACTACGAATATATGTCATAATACCATATAAGCTGCCTCCCAACCAACGAACCAGGTGCTAATTGTTTAACAATCAGTAGGGTACCCGTCGTTAAATCAGTACCTTGGTTCATTGACCAATCACAAGCAAGCCCGCCAAAGCTGAGGCAATGTGGTTCACTTGTGGTCAGCATTTTGCTGGTTGAGTATGGTGTACTCTCTCTCTGGCTTTTGCTTTGCCATCTGTCACCGTCGTGTACACTTATTATTATTCAATCTGTGCATGGTGTACATTTTTGTATATAGTGGGTTAAGGTAAAATATACATTATAGTCTATCTGCTGAGTTTGTTTTGCTTCAAACCCATTACGACCAGATCACAGGGCATTCATTACCTGTGTTCGCAATATTGTTTTTGTATTATTATTATTATTATTATTATTATTAACTAAATGTAGAGGGAAATACAGTAGGTGGAGAGCGTGAAAAGCTAGAGTTTAGAAGGAGAAAATTTAAGGGATTGAGATACTTTCTGAATGTAGCTCATTGGAGAAGCCAGGTATAGATACTAAAAAATCCGGGACAAAGGAATCAATGTACAATTGCTATGGATCCCATCACACATTAGATTACTCCTTCATGATAAAGTTGATATGTTAGCGAAGAAACATTGGGCGTGTTTCTTTTCAACGGTTGTCAATGTTCATCCATCAGTTTTGTGGGTACCTGGGTGTTAGTGGACTGGTGTGGGTCGCATCCTGGGACAAAATTTACCTAATTTGCAGGAAATGCTCAGCATAACAAGGGGCTTTCTATAAAGTAGTATGTCACTGATATCAGCTAGGCCTATATACCTTGTACATGTATTTGTAGTAAATATATTTATTCATTATTTAATGTTTGCCTGATTTTCTTCGACTTTTCTTTTTATTTTGTATTTTTATTTTCTAGTAAGTTTATTCAGGTATACACAAATACAGTTACATAATTATACATGGCAGCATGTGTGTAGAGAACCTAGGATAACCCAAAAACTTGCCAGCACGCAAAAGAAACTTGATAGGTATTATCCTGACTATGATGCATCAGCTAGTAAATATTAAAACCATTCATAAAGAAGTGAATGCAAAATTTATTGTGATTTATCGGGAATAAAAATTTCACTAATTTACACAAAAGTGTTTAGACTTACACCTACACATTTGAATTTAACTCTTCGCCATGACCGTATTCTTTGGCACGTTTTGAACCTTTGAACCTTCACTACTAAGGATTTTGGAAGTTATCTGAGAAATTCCAGAATGCTGGGAGTGAGTTCAGCATCTCCGGTTATAGGACTCGTGAACATAATTGCTACAAGAATTTAGTTATCGTTTGTGTACACAAGTGTTGAAAACTTAAAGCTGATTGGATGAATTATTCTCGAAATCCCCACCATACCTGTGTAGACAGTAGGCCTACCCACCTGTATCACAGGTGCCCAGTGGCCTAATCGCTAAAGCTCTCACTTCACACGGCGAGGGTCTGCGTTCGATTCCCAGCTCGGGTAGAAACATTGGGCCTGTTTCTTTACACCGGTTGTCTATGTTCACCCATCAGTAAAATGGGTACCTATGAGTTAGTCGACTGGTTTGGGTCGCATCCTGGGACAAGGACCTAATTTGCCCGAAATGCTCTGCATAATAAGGGACTTTCTATATAGTAGTATGTCATTGATGTCAGCTAGGCCTGTATACCTTGTACATGTACTTGTAGTAAATAAAGATATTATTATTATTATTATTATTATTATAGAGGGAGTTACTGGTTTAGGCCTAGTTTGCGAGTGACCGGTAGCTGGCAGGCCCTAGGTCTATCCTCGTGGCTTGGCATCAAATTCATTTTTTTATTTTAATGCATAGTTTACAATGTGTAATTACAATATTGATTTGCTAAATGTAAAGAGAGCCACTATCATGCCGAAGCTTTTCGGGCAGACCCATCATAATTGCACAATAAATCCACACTAGTCTGCGCCCCTTTTAGTAACGTTCCACGTTACATATTCTACCAAATGATACGACATAACTGGTTTTTACACCTGCAGAACGACTCATCTGATAGGCTTCAACTTTTCTCCACTGGAGTGGCTTCCTGAACACGAGGTTCACTGTTCCATTAGACGGTAAATGTTCCAATTTGACAATTTAATAGTGATATTTTTTTACTCAATAACTAACAAATTCTTCAGATTGGCTTCAGAATATTATTAACGGTATATTCTATAATAATTTTTGTTTGAATAGGTGCAAATTTGATTTTTTTGATGAAAAAGGTAAATAAAGAAAACTCTTGGAATATTTTTAATAGGATAAATTACTGAAAATTCTTTTTCTGATCAGCGTCAAACTTTTTCCATTAGTAGACTTTATTATCACTCGCATTATGTTGTGTAAATTTTAGTTTACCAACAATTTTATTCAGTGAATTGTTTCCCATGTAAAAACTAGTGAATGCTGCTTCTGGTCGTCTTAAAAATAAAATTTACCTATTCGGTATGACATATATATACATGTATATACATATATATATATATATATATATATATATATATATATATATATATATATATATATATATATATATATACATACATATATATATATACATATTATATATAAAGCACCTGAATAGAAATAAGTCTGACTTCCTTGGGTTATCCTAGGTAATGTACACATGTTACTATATATGATAATTGTAATCACCTAAATTTGTATCAATTTATTTATTTATGTGTACCTGTACCTAAATAAACTTAATAAACTACAAAAAATTCCTCCCTTATGGTCTTGTCCTGTTTTTATTTCCAACTTCACTTTATTACTAAATAAGATAACTTAGTTAAGATGGCAAGTGTAACTGCAGTAGATTAATTAGTTTCTCTGGTCGATTGTTTTTCTATAGTGAATAAAGTATCGTCTGTTCAGTATGAAACTAAAAACGCCTCCCAGGCAGCAGCTCAGTAAAAACGTTAAAAAATATAGCGCCCGTTAAATGGATTGTTTGTTCCAGGACGCCAAAGTGGTATCGTTAGCATCGGGATCGTTTGGCTCTTGTTGCTAATTGATCAGGAATGATAAACGTAATATAGTTATAAAGACGTTTCACGAACGTATTTCTAAAATTATATGTTTTATTAGAAATAAATCGAAACGTTTCTTGATAGGAGAGAGTAACGTGCTGGATTCACTTGCTGGAGTGAAAGGAGTGCAGGAACTCTTAGGTGTTTGCCTAGAGAGGAGCCAGATTCTCTCCTATTATGCAGGCGAGACCCTAAGCAGCTTTCTCAGTAGCAAAACGGACACATTGCTGAGCAAGCTTCAGGTGATGCTACAGGTACATAGTGTCGTGCAGAGGATTGTAGAGAAGGGTTTTGCACACAATGATATCAGGGCTAGTAATATTTGTATATTAAACGGAAATATAACCCTGATTGATTTTGGTTTTGGTAGCAAGTTTGGGACAGTTATTAGTTATGATGAAGTTAGTTTTAGTCGAAGGAAACGTTACTGGTTTGCTCCAGAGATACGAGAAGGGAAAGCATGCTCTGAGGCAAGTGATATTTTTAGCCTTGGAGCAATGTGGAATAAATATTTTGGAGAGACAGATCTCCCCATCGAAATAAAAAAAATTATATAAAAATCACTAGAAAACAACGCGATAAATAGGCCTTCAAACTAGGATATTATTACTACGCTTGAACACTAAATAAATCAGTAGGTGTACATGTAAGGTAATGAAGACGCCTTACCATCATCACTGGATCCAGTTTCTTCCCTGGATCCAATGGATCCAGTGAAGAAACTGCTGAAGCAGAAGATGCATGAAATTTCGCCTTCCCCAACACGAAAGAGTGATGCAAGTACATCTTCATCCTCGCCGCTGGATCATAAAGTGAGATCCACAAAACGAAAGAGGGAGGAAACCTCGTCTTCACCTTCCTGTCCGCTGGATCATGAGGCAGGAACCTCAAAACGAAAGAGGGAGGAAACGTCATCTTCATCTTCCACGTCTTCCTCTTCCACGTCTTCCTCTTCCACGTCTTCCTTCCTCTTCCTCTTCCACGTCTTCCTCTTCCACGTCTTCCTCTTCCTCACTGACGGATTCAGAGGGCCACAGAAACGAAAGAATGATGAAAGTATCTCTTCGATTTTTCCTGGCTGCTGGATCCAGAAAGGACATCACCAAAAAGAATGAGGTATGAAAGTTCATCTTCATCCTCCTCCTCCTTGCTGCAGGATTCATACATACTTGAATTACTCGATACAATTAGTAAAGAATAACACGTCAATACAAAAAAGTTGCTACTATTGCATCTTTTAGAAAAAATAATTCAAAAAGCGATGGATAAATGTCCAGCATTGTCTTCATCCTAGCAACTGGATCCTGAGGAGACACCCACAGAACGAAAGAGGGAGGAAACCTCGTCCTCATCTTCCTCACAGCTGGATCATGAGGCAGGACCCTCAAAACGAAAGAGGAAGGAAACCTCCTTTACATCTTTCTCACTGCTGGATCATGAGGCAGGACCCTCAAAACGAAAGAGGAAGGAAACCTCGTCTACATCTTTCTCACTGCTGGATCAAAAGGCAGGACCCTCAAAACGAAAGAGGGAGGAAACCTCGTCTACATCTTTCTAACAGCTGGATCATGAGGCAGGACCCTCAAAACGAAAGAGGGAGGAAACCTCGTCTACATCTTCCTCACTGCTCGATCATGAGGCTGGACCCTCAAAAAGAAAGAGGAAGGAAACCTCGTCTACATCTTCCTCACTGCTGGATCCTCAGGTGAGATCCTCAAAAAGAAAGAGGAAGGAAACCTCGTCTACATCTTCCTCGCCGCTGGTTTCAGAGACACCACAGAAACGAAAGAGAAATAAACGTACATCTCCATCTCCCCCACCGCTGGACTATTATGGACTAATTGAGGAAGGGAATGAGACATAATAAGAGCAAAGTATGTGAGGAACACCGCAAAAGATTCAGAGAGATATCCACGGAAGAAAATGAAGAACTACCGGAAGGCAGTGGTCAAACAAAATCACTAGGTGCTAAAAAGCATTTTTTACCTGGAGAGGGTTTCGGGGGCCAATGCCCCCGCGGCTCGGTCTGAGACCAGGCCTTGTGGTGGATTAGGGTCTGCTCAACCAGGCTGTTACTGCTGGCCGCACGCAAACTGACGTACGAAACACAGCCCGGTTGGTCAGGTACTGACTTTAGGTGCCTGTCCAGTGCCTTCTGGTAATCCCCTTTATGTATGCTGGGAGGCAGTTGAACAATCTTGGGCCTCGGTGGTGGAATGTTACATCTCCTGCCGAGTCTTTTTCTTATATAAAAAGAAAACAGGAACAGCATCTTTATCATGTATACTACGAATATATGTCATAATACCATATAAGCTGCCTCCCAACCAACGAACCAGGTGCTAATTGTTTAACAATCAGTAGGGTACCCGTCGTTAAATCAGTACCTTGGTTCATTGACCAATCACAAGCAAGCCCGCCAAAGCTGAGGCAATGTGGTTCACTTGTGGTCAGCATTTTGCTGGTTGAGTATGGTGTACTCTCTCTCTCTGGCTTTTGCTTTGCCATCTGTCACCGTCGTGTACACTTATTATTATTCAATCTGTGCATGGTGTACATTTTTGTATATAGTGGGTTAAGGTAAAATATACATTATAGTCTATCTGCTGAGTTTGTTTTGCTTCAAACCCATTACGACCAGATCACAGGGCATTCATTACCTGTGTTCGCAATATTGTTTTTGTATTATTATTATTATTATTATTATTATTAACTAAATGTAGAGGGAAATACAGTAGGTGGAGAGCGTGAAAAGCTAGAGTTTAGAAGGAGAAAATTTAAGGGATTGAGATACTTTCTGAATGTAGCTCATTGGAGAAGCCAGGTATAGATACTAAAAAATCCGGGACAAAGGAATCAATGTACAATTGCTATGGATCCCATCACACATTAGATTACTCCTTCATGATAAAGTTGATATGTTAGCGAAGAAACATTGGGCTGTTTCTTTTCAACGGTTGTCAATGTTCATCCATCAGTTTTATGGGTACCTGGGTGTTAGTGGACTGGTGTGGGTCGCATCCTGGGACAAAATTTACCTAATTTGCAGGAAATGCTCAGCATAACAAAGGGCTTTCTATAAAGTAGTATGTCACTGATGTCAGCTATGGCCTTATACCTTGTACATGTATTTGTAGTAAATACTATTTATTCATTATTTAATGTTTGCTGATTTTCTTCACTTTTCTTTTTATTTTGTATTTTTATTTTCTAGTAAGTTTATTCAGGTATACACAAATACAGTTACATAATTATACATGGCAGATGTGTGTAGAGAACCTAGGATAACCCAAAAACTTTGCCAGCACGCAAAAGAAACTTGATAGGTATTATCCTGACTATGATGCATCAGCTAGTAAATATTAAAACCATTCATAAAGAAATGAATGAAAAATTTATTTACAATATTTACACAAATTTACACAAAAGTGTTCAGACTTACACCTACACATTTGAATTTAACTCTCGCCATGATGTATTCTTTGGCACGTTTTGAACCTTTGAACCTTCACTACTGAGGATTTTGGAAGTTGTCTGAGAAATTCCAGAATGCTGGGAGTGAGTTCAGCATCTCCGGTTATAGGACTCGTGAACATAATTGCTACAAGAATTTAGTTATAGTTTGTGTACACAAGTGTTGAAAACTTAAAGCTGATTGGATGAATTATTCTCGAAATCCCCACCATACCGTGTAGACAGTAGGCCTACCCACCTGTGTCACAGTTGCCACTAAGAGGAGTTACTGGTTTAGGCTAGTTTGCGAGTGACCGGTAGTTGGCAGGCCCTAGGTCTATCCTCGTGGCTTGGCATCAAATTCAAATTTTATTTTTATGCATAGTTTACAATGTGTAATACAATATTGATTTCTAAGTGCAAAGAAAGGCACTTCATGCCGAACTTTCAGGCAGACCCATCATAATTGACAATAAATCCACACTAGTCTGCGCCCCTTTTAGTAACGTCCACGTTACATATTCTACCAAGATGATACGACATATCAATGGTTTTTACACTGCAGAACGACTCATCTGATAGGCTTCAACTTTTCTCCACTGGAGTGGCTTCCTGAACACGAGTTCACTGTTCCATTAGACGGTAAATGTTCCAATTTGACAATTTAAAAAGTGATATTTTTTACTCAATAACTAACAAATTCTTCAAATTGGCTTCAGAATATTATTAACGGTATATTCTATAATAATTTTGTTTGAATACGTGCAAATTTGATTTTTTTTGAAAAAGGTAAATAAAGAAAACTCTTGGAATATTTTTAATAGGATAAATTACTGAAAATTCTTTTTCTGATCAGCGTCAAACTTTTTCCATTAGTGGACTTTATTATCACTCGCATTATGTTGTGTAAATTTTAGTTTATCACAATTTTATTCAGTGAATTGTTTCCCATGTAATAAATAGTGAATGCTGCTTCTGGTCGTCCTTAAATTTTACCTATTCGGTATGACACACATTTATATTATATATATATATATATATATATATATATATATATATATATATATATATAATACATTACTATATATAAAACCCAATATAAATACGTCTGACTTCGTTGGGTTATCCTAGGTAATGTACACATGTTACTATGTATTATAATTGAACACTAAATTTGTATCACTTTACTTATGTGTATCTGTACCTAAATAAACTTAATAAACTATAAAAAAAATTCCTCCCTTATGGTCTCGTTCTGTTTTTTTTTTTTACTACATATTACTAGTACATTACTAAATAAGATAACTTAGTCAAGATGGCAAGTGTCACTGCAGTAGATTAATTAGTTTCTCTGGTCGATTGTTTTTCTATAGTGAATAAAGTATTGCCAGTTCAGTATGAAACTAAAAACGCCCCCCAGGCAGCGGCTCAGTAAAAACGTTAAAAAATATAGCGGCCGTTAAATGGATTCTTTGTTGCAGGACGCCAAAGTGGTATCGTTAGCATCAGGATCATTTGGCTCTTGTTGCTAATTGATCAAGAATGATAAACCTGATGTAGTTATAAAGACGTTTCTTGATACGAGAGTGTAATGTGCTGGATTTACTTGCTGGAGTGAAAGGAGTGCAGGAACTCCTAGGTGTTTACCTAGAGGAAACAGATTCTATCCTATTATGCAGGCGAGAGCCTTAGCAGCTTTCTCAGTAGCAAAACGGACACATTGCTGAGCAAGCTTCAGGTGATGATATAGGTACATAGTGTCGTGCAGAGGATTGTGGAGTAGGGTTTCGCACATAATGATATCAGGGCTAGTAATATTTGTATATTAAACGGAAATAAAACCCTGATTGATTTTGGTTTTGGTAGCAAATTTGGGACAGTTATTAGTTATGATCAAGTTAGTTTTAGTCGAAGGAAACGTTACTGGTTTGCTCCAGAGATAGGAGAAGGGGAAAACATGCTCTGAGGCAAGTGATATTTTTAGCCTTGGAGCAATGTGGAACAAATATTTCGGAGAGACAGATCTCCCCATCGAAATAAAAAAAATATATAAAAATCACTAGAAAACAACGCGATAAATAGGCCTTCAAACTAGGATATTATTACTTCTCTTGAAAACTAAATAAATCAGTTGGTGAGCATTTAAGGTAATGAAGACGCCTTACCATCGTCACTGGATCCAATGGATCCGGGAAAGAAACTGGAGCAGAAGACGCATGAAATTTCGTCTTCCCCATCACAGGATTCTGAGACGAAACTTTTGGAACGAGAGTCGTATGAAATCCCTTCTTCCTCACCTCTGGATCCACAGTTAAGATCACCGACACGAAAGAGGGATGAAAGTACAGCTTCATCTTCATCCTCGCCGCTGCATCGTAAAGTGAGATCCACAAAACGAAAGAGGGAGGAAACGTCGTCTTCATCTTCCTCGTCTTCATCTTCCTCGTCTTCATCTTCCTCGTCTTCATCTTCCTCGTCTTCATCTTCCTCGCTGCCGGATTCAGAGAGACCACAGAAACGAAAGAGGAAGGAAACCTCGTCCTCATCTTCCTCACTGCTGGATCATGAGGCAGGACCCTCAAAACGAAACAGGGAGGAAACCTCGTCATCTTCCTCGCCGCTGGTTTCAGAGACACAGAAACGAAAGAGGAATAAACGTACATCTCCAGCTCCCCCACCGCTGGACTATTATGGACTAATTGAGGAAGGAAATGAGACATAATAAGAGCAAAGTATGTGAAGAACAGCAAAAGATTCAGAGAGATGTCCACGGAAAAAAGTGAAGTGCTACCGGAAGGCACAGCAGTCAAACAAAATCACTATATGCTAAAAAGCATCATTTACCTGGAGTTACCTGGAGATGGTTTCGGGGATGAACGCCCCCGCGGCTCGGTCTGAGACCAGGCCTCGTGGTGGATCAGGGTCTGATCAACCAGGCTGTTACTGCTGGCCGCATGCAAACTGACGTACGAACCACAGCCCGGTTGGTCAGGTACTGACTTTAGGTACCTGTCCAGTGCCTTCTTGAAGACAGCCAGGGGCCTATTGGTAATCCCCTTTATGTATGCTGGGAGGCAGTTGAACAATCTCGAGCCCCGGTGGGGAAATGTTGCATCTCCTGCCGAGTCTTTTTCTTATATAAAAAGAAAAAAGAACAGCATCTTTATCATGTATTCTACGAAAATCTGGAAGATTTTAATAAAAGGATAGTGAAACATTTGAACATATACGTCTAGTTGTTGTTTATGGCATGCAAAGAGTATGTTACAATTTATTCGGCGTATGTCACATATAGGCTGCCTCCCAACCAGCGAACCGGGTGCTAAGGGTTTAACGATCAATAGGGTACACGTCATTAAATCAGTACCTTGGTTCACTGACCAATCACAAGCAAGCCCGCCAAAGCTGAGGCAATGTGGTTCACTTGCAGTCAGCATTTTGCTGATCTGCTGGTTGAGTACGGTGCACACACACACACACACACACACACATCTCTCTCTCTCTCTCTCTCTCTCTCTCTCTCTCTCTCTCTCTCTCTCTCTCTCTCTCTCTCTCTCTCTCTCTCTCTGGCTTTTGCTTTGCCATCTATCACCGTCGTGTACACTTATTATTATTCAATCTGTACATTGTGTACATTTTTATATAGAGAGGGTGAAGGTAAAATATGCATTATAGTCTATCTGCTGAGTTTGTTTTGCTCCAAACCCCATTACGACCAGGTCACAGGCCATTCATTACCTGTGTTCGTTATATTTTCTTCTTATTATTATTATTTATTATTATTATTATTATTATTAACTAAATGTAGAGGGAAATACAGTAGGTGGAGAGCGTGAAAAGCTAGAGATAAGAAGGAGAAATGTTAAGGTATTGAATGTAGTGGATTGGAACATAGAATTGAAAGATAAAGTCAGGGATGAGATGATGCAGAAGCAACAAAAACAGAAAGTCCTTGGCTAAGCTAAAGATACAAGGAGACAATGGATAACAATGAAAGAGAATGGAAAAAAAGAGAAAATGACAACCAACAGAGAAGAGGGAAAAATTATCAGAGGGGGGCTGAGAGACATTTTTGAGTATGACATAGAAGCAAATGCCAAGTCTGACTCGAAATTATGAGGATCATAATAGGATGCTCTCGTACTGCCAAAATTTTAAATATGCGGAAAGAACTTGATATTCCAAGCATCAGAGATCGTGTTACTGAAAGAAATGTCCTCACTGGGGTCAATATGCTTAGGCAAGCCCATTCAAACCCTTTCACAGAAGCCCTTCAGACTTTCCTCAGCACTGGTGAACACCCCTCTAGATGGTTCGATAAAACTGGAACCGACCTCCGCATGAACCAGCTACATGATCTATGTCAAGTAAGCCAACAGCGGCACTTCCCCCCTCCATGGATTACCCCATGGGTTATATTCCATGTCTCCCATGGAAGACATAGGTCTCAGATAGTCCCACGACAGGGAGCCACGGCCAGGTCACCAGTGGTGCCGTAAGGAGGGGCAGGCTGCCCCGGGTGACACCATGGAGCCTCTAAAGGAGGTGATATTAATGCACAAAACAGTTCTGCACCAAGAGAAAAATCGTTTGTTTCTATATAGTCTTTTATATCATTACATAGTACAAATAGGCCTATACAGGGAAAATCATTGATTTTGATGTGACTGATAATTTTGCAGGATTGAAGGCAAAGAAATGTAAGATCAGATTCACTGAGATGTACTCAAGGTCAAATCGGAACTAGTGTTTCTCTGATGTTTTTTTCTTTATTTTTCAAGTTTTTTTTTTTTTCTTTGTTGAAGATGAATAAATGTAGGATGTGTTGCCTGTATTCAAAGTGGTATTTGAGTTTATGTTTCCTCAATATTACTATCATTATATATTTTATCATTAATAAAGTTGAGAAGTATTCTCCCGTTCAGTTTATGGCTTTAACGTTCTCATTGCTAAACATTAATCACTGGTCATGCAGTAGTGACGTCACTGGTCATGCAGTAGTGACGTCACTGGTCATGCAGTAGTGACGTCACTGGTCATGCAGTAGTGACGTCACTGGTCATGCAGTAGTGACGTCACTGGTCATGCAGTAGTGACGTCACTGGTCATGCAGTAGTGACGTCACTGGTAGTGCAGTAGTGACGTCTCTGGTCATGCATTAGTGACGTCACTGGTCATGCAGTAGTGACGTCACTGGTAATGCAGTAGTGACGTCACTGGTCATGCAGTAGTGACGTCACTGGTCATGCAGTAGTGACATAACTGGAGTTTACTCCCCCCATCCCCCGACCTTGGATTTCATGGGGGTGACACCAAAGATGCCGCCCCAGGTGACACCAAAGATTCCGCCCCGGGTGACACCAACCCTAGCAACGCCACTGCGGGTCACCATCTGGAAAAGACCCGGGCCGGGAGAGTACCGACGAATCAAGAAGGAGAAGAAGAAGAAGAACCAGGAATAACGGATTTAAGTTGGATAAATTTAGATTTAGAAAGAACATAGGTAAGTACTGGTTTTCAAACAGTTGTAGATACGTGGAACAATCTTCCCGGTAGAGTAATCGAGGCTAGGACCCTGGGTAGCTTTAATAAGACATTTGACAAATATATGAGTGGGCGGGGCTGGGTTTGATTTATGTCGTGGGTACGGGAGTAAATTCTTAGGTGGCTTTGGGAAGGGGTGGTTTTGATAAGGATCTGCCTTGTATGGGCCAGTAGGCCTTCTGCAGTGTTTCTCCATTCTTATGTTAATAGTCAGTTGCACCTCAGAGCTAGGTGGGACTTCAGGTACAGAAGGTCACACACTGCACTTCCCTCGATTATCATTAAATAAAACCAGTAACTCTGGTAAATTATAATATATAATAATAAAAATATCTTCATTTCTACGTGTACAAGGAATACAGGCCTAGCTAATGACATACTACTGTATAGAAAGCCTTTTGTTAGGCAGAACATTTCGGGCAAATTAGGTCAATTTTGTTCCAGTGGTGGGTCTTCATATGACTAAGACCCGCTGCAAGAAGCACTTGTCTTGTTTCCTGCCGAATCTTACCTAACCCAGCACAGGAAATACACACCGAGAGGTGCATGTATCACTGAGTACATACGCCTAGAGTCCAATAACTATTTTAGAGATTCAAGTATTCTTGTCTAGTGGTGAGAATAAATGATTATATGGACTCTTAATTAGTGTAGTCGATAGGCTTTAAACCACATTTACAAACAACACAAGTATATATATCAGTGCAAGAAATATACACTGAGAGGGTAATAACTTTTAATGTATATAGGATCAGAGTTTAATAATCTGGTTACCAAACCCATTTGTTTTTTGTTTGGCTGAATAGAGAAACAAATTCCATCACCTGATCCCTTTTAATAATAATAATAACATAATATCTTTATTTACTACAAGTACATGTACAAGGTATGCAGTCCTAGATGACATCAATTACATACTACTATATAGAAAGCCGCTTGTTATGCTGAGCATTTCCCGCAAATTAGGTCAATTTTGTCACTGGATGCGACCCACATCAGTCGACTAACACCCAGGAACCCACTTTACTGTTGCGTGAATATGGACAGCAGGTTATGGAAACACGTACAAATGTTTTCCAGCCGTACCGGGGATTCGATCCCCGGACCTGAGCGTGTGAGATGAGTGCGCAAGCAAATATCTGGCGCAGACCCATCATTCTATGAATAGGAAGTGCATCTTAGGCAATTAAACCAAGATAAGGGTATTAACTTATACACACAGGTTATCAAACCTGGATGTCATGTCTCTTTTCCACAAGTACCCATCGCACAAGCTAATGATCTCTCTCCACACAAAGTGATGGACAGTACTCAACTAGTTGTGGTTGCAGGGGTCGAGTCACAGCTCCTGGCCCCGCCTCTTCACTGGCCTTTACTCGGTCACTCTACCCGCTTCATGAGCTTTATCATACCTCTCCTTACTCCTGACGTATTCATGCCCCCAAAGAAACTGCTGACGTTAATGAACTGTGACCAACACAACTGTGACCCACGCAACTGTGACCCACGCAACTGTGACCCACGAAACTGTGACCCACGCAACTGTGACCCACGCAACTGTGACCCACGCAACTGTGACCCACGCATCTGTGACCCACGCAACTGTGATTCACGCAACTGTGACCCACGCAACTGTTACCCACGCAACTGTGACCCACGCAACTGTGACCCACGCTACAGCCAATGTCAACAAAAAGTTAACATGGAACTTTGTTGACATCTTATGTGTGGACGACGAAATACTGATAATATTCAGAGAACGAGTAATGTAGATTCAACTAAAGAAAGAACTAAGAGAAACAGAGCACAGCAATACCCGGGGACCCTTAGGCTGCACACCATCAGTCAGGAACCCTTAGGCTGCACAGCAATACTCGGGAACCCTTAGGCTGCACAGCAATACTCAGGGACCCATACGCTGCACAGTAATACTAGGGAATCCATATGCTGTACAGCAATACCCGGGGACCCTTAGGCTGCACACCATCAGTCGGGAACCCTTAGGCTTCACAGCAATACTAGGGAACTCTTAGGCTGCACAGCAATACTCGGGGACCCTTATGCTGCACAGCAATACTCGGGAACCCTTATGTTGCACAGCAATACTCGGGAACCCTTATGCTGCACAGCAATACTTGGGGACCCTTATGCTGCACAGTAATACTCGGGATCCCTTATGCTGCACAGCAATACTCGGGGACCTATATGCTGCACAGCAATACTCGGGGACCCTTATGCTGCACAGCAATACTTGGGGACCCATATCCTTCACAGCAATACGCAGGGACCCTTAGGCTGCACACCATCAGTCGGGAACCCTTAAGCTGCACAGCAATACTCGGGAACCCTTAGGCTGCACAGCAATACTCAGGAATACTTATGCTGCACAGCAATACTCGGGAACCCATATGCCGCACAACAATACTCGGGGAAACTTATGCTACACTGCAGTACTCGGGGACCCTTATGCCACACAGCAATACTCATGGACCCTTATGCTGCACAGCAATACTCGGGCACGCATATGTTGCACAGCAATACTCGATGACCTTTATGCTGCACAGCAATACTTGATGACCCTTATACTGCACAGAAATACTCGATGACCCTTATGCTGCACAGCAATACTCGGGGACATTTATGCTGCATTTCAATACTCGGGAACCCTAATGCTGCACATCAATACTCGGGGACCCTTTTGCTGCACAGCAATACTCGGGGTTCATATGCAGCACAGAAATACTTGGGGACACTTATGTTACACTGCAATACTCGGGGACCCTTATGCTGCACAGCAATACTCGGGAACCCTTATGCTGCACAGCAATACTTGGGGACCCTTATGCTGCACAGTAATACTCGGGATCCCTTATGCTGCACAGCAATACTCGGGGACCCTTATGCTGCACAGTAATACTCGAAGACCCTTATGCTGCATAGCAATACTCGGGGACCCTTATGATGCACAGCAATATTCGGGGACCTTTATGCTGCACAGCAATACTCGGGGACCCTTATGCTGCACAGCAATACTCGGGGACCCTTATGCTGCACAGCAATACTCGGGGACCCTTATGCTGCACAGCAATACTCGGGGACCCTTATGCTGCACAGCAATACTCGGGGACCCTTATGCTGCACAGCAATACTCGGGGACCCTTATGTTGCACAGCAATACTCGGGGACCCTTATGCTGCACAGCAATACTCGGGGAACCTTATGCTGCACAGCAATACTCGGGGACCCTTATGCTTCACAGTAATACTCGAAGACCCTTATGCTTCATAGCAATACACGGGGACCCTTATGCTGCACAGCAATATTCGGGGACCTTTATGCTGCACAGCATTACTCGGGGACCCTTAGGCTGCACAGCAATACTCGGGGACCCTTATGCTGCACAGCAATACTCAGGGACCCTTATGCTGCACAGCAATACTCTAGGACCCTTATGCTGCACAGCAATACTCAGGGACCCTTATGTTGCACAGCAATACTCGGGGACCCTTATGCTGCACAGCAATACTCGGGGACCCTTATGCTGCACAGCAATACTCGGGGACCCTTATGCTGCACAGCAATACTCGGGGACTCTTATGCTGCACAGCAATACTCGGGAACCCTTATGCTGCACAGCAATACTCGGGGACCCAATGCTGCACAGCAATACTCGGGGACCCTTATGCTGCACAGCAATACACGGGGACTCTTATGCTGCACAGCAATACTCGGGGACCCTTATGCTGCACAGCAATACTCGGAGACCCTTATGCTGCACAGCAACACTCGGGGACCCTTATGCTGCACAGCAATACGCGGGGACCCTTAGGCTGCACATCATCAGTCGGGAGCCCTTAGGCTGCACAGCAATACTCGGGAACCCTTAGGCTGCACAACAATACTCAGGGACCCATACGCTGCACAGTAATAATAGGGAATCCATATGCTGTACAGCAATACTCGGGAACTCTTAGGCTGCACAGCAATACTTGGGAACCCATATGCTGCACAGCAATACTCGGGGACCCTTATGCTACACTGCAATACTCGGGAACCCTTATGCTGCTCAGCAATACTCGGGGACGCTTATGCTGTACAGCAATACAGGGACCATCATGCTGCACAGCAATACTGGGACCATCATGCTGCACAGCAATACAGGGACCATCATGCTGCACAGCAATACAGAGACCATCATGTTGCACATCAATACAAGGACCATCATGCTGAACAGCAATACAGGGACCATCATGCTGCACAGCAATACTCGGGGACATTTATGCTGCTCAGCAATACTCGGGAACATTTATGCTGCTCAGCAATTCTCGGGAACCCTTATGCTGCTCAGCAAAACTCGGGAATGGTTATGCTGCACAGCAATACAAGGACCATCATGTAGAACAGTGTTATATTCGTATGTCTAGTGTACCTCTGTACCTTTGGTGTATCTTTGTACCTCTGGTGTTACAGTGTGTAATAGTGCGATCTTTGTATCTCTTGTGTTACAGTGTATAACACTGATCTTTGTATGACCATTCCATTACATAAGACAACACCAGCCACGTTGCTTCTCCATGTACCCTCTCACATATATGCCTTGAGTAAATCCATAAATTCAACAAACTCACTTCATTTCTTTACACAAGCTTTACAACTAATCCTATTTTGAAACTAAAGATTTCCAAGACGTTTTTATTCGTCCTGAACCATTATAAAGTCGAATACAATGATCCGGAGCAGAACAAATCGTTATCCAACTAAATTCCTACCACGATATTATGACATTCTCTCAATAATTATTGATCACTTGTGTGTTCAAGGGGAGGTTGTCTTGACAACCAATCAGGTATAACAAGTCTGCTTCTATATTTACCAGAGACGCGACATCCAGCCTGTCTTGTCATATAGGTGTTCTGTTGGGGCTTTTAATACGCTTCAGCTGAGATATGAACGTTCACCTGTGTAATTTGTGACCATTAATGTTAAAAAACATAAGCAAGGTAATGTCTACATTTGGAATCGCAAACTCAAGTTTGTCTTCTGAAAGTGTTTTATAAAGTTTATCATGACTTAATCTGGTTTTAGCAGTTTTGTTGCACAGAACTTATGGTTCACATATAAGTGAAAGTGCTGAAACTCAGCACAGAGATTAGCGTCCAAGTCTTCTTGGTAAGCATCAATTAGCTGTTGAGAACACTGAGAGTACTTATCACTTTCAGTAGATAAAATTACATTATTTGCGACATAAATTAGAAAAGAAAATCTATCTGTTATTTCTTTGTACACCTCTCCTTTTCTTCTCATCTGAGTTTCTAGTTTGTCAACAATTGTGTAGAAGATGGTGATGCGAAATTGATCACTGACATTCAGATCCACTTCTGGTGCATCTCCGTCACTGGATTACCTTCTTTCTAGTACGTCTGCGTGTTTCACCTGTACTGTAATCAACATCTGGTAGTATTTCCTTAGCAGGTGCTTCAAATCTCTGAAAGTCATCTCCAAAGGTGCATAATTGGTCAGCTAATGACCTGTACAGATCTGCACTGTTTTTAAGTTCACGTCCTCATTTTGCAGAACCTGACATGCTCTATGAATTTTTTTGAAAAATTTCATCCCACATGATCCACATGAAAACAAATTCTTGTTGCATCTTATTTCCAGTATTGTTTGGTTCTCTTCTAGTGTCTACCTTTTGTGACTGGTCTTCTACTAGACATTCTAAAGTTTCCGTAATTATAATTGCTGATGTTACCATGTACCTCCCATCAGGAGTCAGAGATGATTTTAACACACTTTCATTTCCAAGACAAATTTTATGAACTTTCTACCGGATTGTTGAGGCTGAAAAAAAATGTATAGAGCAAATGGACTGTAGAGTAATAATTCCTGCCACTTGACAGCAGACAACAGCACTCTGACCTACCAGATTTTGGACAGATAAGAACGATTTCCTTTTACATAATTTCCATATTTCGAAATGTGCCCTGCTAAAATTTGATCAAACTGACTTAAGAACTCAAACAGGCAGAACAAAATTCCCATTTTGCAGTTAATCAAATATTTCATCTGTTCCTGGAAAAAACAAACCAGGTTCAACCAATATACGAATAACAGGTATTATACGCTCCAAGACATGTTCACAGTAACTGCACTCTTCTTTAATTTGTTTTTCCAACTATTGTCTCAAACCTAAACTTTGTCTGCGAGTTAAGTATGTTAGCATAGAGCCTCGGTGAGTAGTGCTTCTTTCATGATGGTCAATTACAATAGTATGTCGCCAGTCACTGAACCTCTTTCAACATGTGAAGAATAATGCATTGTGGTGTATCTCAGATGCCAGATGACGTCGTGGGACACATAGTGCCTAAAGCTGCTTGAATGGTTGTAATAAAATAAAACACAAATAATAAAAATAATCCGCTCTTAGAATATGCCGCTAGGCCCCTTTCTATGTATCTGGAATTCCTTTAAACTCGATGACTACAGCGATGGTACCACTACTCTATGGCTGCCCCCTTTCCTTGCTGCCCTAGGCACGTGTTTATACTACCTAATGGTTAATCCAGGGCTGTGGGCAAGACAAGTATGTTTAGCAAAAACAGAAATGATTTATAAGGGGACAAATATATGTCGATCAAGTCCATACTTTGAGGGGGGGAGGAGCGTTTTTGACCTTTTTTTTATTATGCAAATATTTCATTGGAAATATTCTCTTTGAATTAAGCAGCATTTGAAACATAGACACTGAGTTTTTAGTGACGTTTTGCCTTAGAGTTATATAGAAAAAAAAATGCCCTATTTGATAGAGCTTATGGCAATCCCATTTCTACAAAATTGGTACGACATACAATGTTCTAATTTAGATCAAATGAAAGAGGAAGAGTTATGCGATAGAACTACAAAACAAGTTGAGCTTCCTCTCAATAGATTGCATTATACGAATTATTGAAATACGTGGTTTTTTTTTAATTTGCTTGGGAAAACAAAAATCACTATCAAGAAACCGTAAAACATATCGCAAAATCGCTCTCTAGTTCGATAGAACCATCATTCCTCTATAACCCTGCGAAAGAATCATGATGCTATGATAAATACTCTTTGCATAAAGGGGATTACAATGTCAATAACTTACTCCTGAGATATTGACACTTACAACGCTTGGGAAGTCGAACGCCACCTACCAGAGCAGTACATCCCACCATACCCGTAGTATGTGGTTTGTTTGCAATCGTGTCATTACGATTTCGTGAGTCATGTTGACGGCTTTGAAGGGGACTTGAGCTAGAGTTCGTCACGGCCATGCTAGCTGGAGATTCGCCTGTAAAAACTTGCATTTGTGGACACAGTGGTGCCTATGCTAACTTTCCTATGGTGTAGAAATATACCTAGTTGGATGAATCTTATTGAAGCTAGCTGGCCCAGTGGCTTACGCGACGGTCTGGAGTTCTGAGACTCTCTGACCGCGGGTTCGAACCCCACCCGTGGTATGTGGTTTGTTTGCAATCGTGTCATTACGATTTCGTGAGTCTTATCGAAGGCTGTAAGGCCACTGAGAGGTGTCTGCCGGAGCTCAAACACACACACCACTCATCACAAAGGTTATCATGTAGTGTATTTAAAATGAAACAATCATAAAAATCGCAATTTTAGGGGTAAAAAAAAAACTGACTAATCGCCAACACGTCTTTTTGCTGACGCAAGAACAAAAAAAAATACTTTTTAGTATAAACATACTTAGAAATATGTTAGAAATAAGCAGATTGCATCAACTTGTTGCCAGAATTATGCATTATTTTTTGGTAAGAAAAAATATTTTTCATTAATTTTTCAATTTAATTTTTTTTATATATCGAAAAACGCTCCTCCCCCCCTTGAACACACAAGTGATCAATAATTATTAAGAGAATGTCATAATATCGTGGTAGGAATTTAGTTGGATAACGATTTGTTCTGCTCCGGATCATTGTACTCGACTTTATAATGGTTCAGGACGAACCAAAACGTCTTGGAAATCTTTAGTTTCAAAATAGGATTAGTTGTAAAGCTTGTGTAAAGAAATGAAGTGAGTTTGTTGAATTTATGGATTTACTCAAGGCATATATGTGAGAGGGTACATGGAGAAGCAACGTGGCTGGTGTTGTCTTATGTAATGGAATGGTCATACAAAGATCAGTGTTATACACTGTAACACAAGAGATACAAAGATCACACTATTATACACTGTAGCACCAGAGGTACAAAGATACACCAGAGGTACAGAGGTACAATAGACATACGAATATAACACTGGTCATTGTATTGCTGTGCAGCATAACCATCCCCGAGTTTTGCTGAGCAGCATAAGGGTTCCCGAGTATTGCTGAGCAGCATAAATGTTCCCGAGTATTGCTGAGCAGCATAAATATCCCCGAGTATTGCTGAGCAGCATAAATGTCCCCGAGTACTGCTGAGCAGCATAAATGTCCCCGAGTATTGCCGAGCAGCATAAATGTCCCGAGTATTGTTGTGCAGCATGATGGTCCCTGTATTGCTGTTCAGCATGATGGTCCTTGTATTGCTGTGCAACATGATGGTCTCTGTATCGCTGTGCAGCATGATGGTCCCTGTATTGCTGTGCAGCATGATGGTCCCAGTATTGCTGTGCAGCATGATGGTCCCTGTATTGCTGTGCAGCATGATGGTCCCAGTATTAATGTGCAGCATGATGGTCCCTGTATTGATGTGCAGCATAAGCGTCCCCGAGTATTGCTGAGCAGCATAAGGGTTCCCGAGTATTGCTGTGCAGCATAAGGGTCCCCGAGTATTGCTGGGCAACATATGGGCCCAGAGTATTGCTGTGCAGCATTTGAGCCCCGAGTATTGCTGTGCAGCATAAAGGTCTACAAGTATTGCAATGTAACTGTAGTATAAGGGTCCCCGAGTATTGCTGTGCAGCATAAGGGTCCCGGAGTATTGCTGTGCAGCATATGGGTCCCCGAGTATTGTTGTGCAGCATAAGGGTCATCGAGTATTGCTGTGCAACATATGTTAAGTCTATTTTCTTCACTGCTACTTTTGGGCAATAGAATGGTAGTGTAGGTGCAGAGATACGGCCAATGACTAGACTCAGTTTATTAATGGCAAGGTGTAGGTATACACGCGAACAGAGCGTGAGGGGACCGGGAGCCAGTTAGGGTAGATCCTGGTTCAGTGAGGTAGGCCGTCGAAGTGAGGAAGAAGCATGGCTGACCAGCCCGACCTTGATAGGCCTATAGAGGGCAGCACCATAGTGCCGCGCAGTTTGAAAGAGCCTCTGGTTAGGCTGTTTACATCCGCTCGGCCACCTACCGCGTGTCGTCTCGACACGACAATACTGGCGGGCACGAAGGTGTAAACACTGAACCAGGATCTACCCTAACTGGCTCCCGGTCCCCTCACGCTCTGTTCCCGTGTATACCTACACCTTGCCATTAATAAACTGAGTCTAGTCATCGGCCGTATCTCTGCACCTACGCTACCATTCTACCGCCCAAAAGTAGCAGCCAAGAAAATAGACTTAACACATATGGGTCCCCGAGTATTGCTGTGCAGCATAAGGGTCCCCGAGTATTGCTGTGCAGCATATGGGTTCCCGAGTATTGCTGTGCAGCATAAGTATTCCCGAGTATTGCTGTACAGCATAAGGATTCCCTAGTATTACTGTGCAGCGTATGGGTATTGCTAGTATTGCTGTGCAGCCTAAGGGTTCCCGAGTATTATTGTGCAGTCTATGGGTCCCCAAGTATTGCTGTGCAGCATAAGGGTTCCCGAGTATTGCTGTGCAGCCTAAGGGTTCCCGACTGATGGTGTGCAGCCTAAGGATCCCCGCGTATTGCTGTGCAGGATATGGGTCCCCAAGTATTGCTGTGCAGCATAAGGGTCTCCGGGTATTGCTGTGCAGCATAAGGGTCCCCGAGTATTGCTGTGCAGCATAAGGGTCCCCAAGTATTGCTGTGCAGCATAAGGGTTCCCGAGTATTGCTGTGCAGCCTAAGGGTTCCCGACTGATGGTGTGCAGCCTAAGGGTCCCCGCATATTGCTGTGCAGGATATGGGTCCCCAAGTATTGCTGTGCAGCATAAGGGTCCCCGGGTATTGCTGTGCAGCATAAGGATTCCTTCGTATTGCTGTGCAGCATAAGGGTCCCCAAGTATTGCTGTGCAGCATAAGGATCCCCGAGTATTGCTGTGCAGCATAAGGGTCCCCGAGTATTGCTGTGCAGCCTAAGGGTTCCCGAGTATTGCTGTGCAGCATAAGGGTCCCCGAGTATTGCTGTGCAGCCTATGGGTCCCCAAGTATTGCTGTGCAGCATAAGGGTCCCCTCGTATTGCTGTGCAGCATAAGGGTCCCCTCGTATTGCTGTGCAGCATATGGGTCCCCAATTATTGCTGTGCAGCATAAGGGTCCCCGAGTATTGCTGTGCTCTGTTTCTCTTAGTTCCTTCTTTAGTTGAATCTCCATTACTCGTTCTCTGAATATTATCAGTATTTCGTCGTCCACACATAAGATGTCAACAAAGTTCCATGTTAACTTTTTGTTGACATTGGCTGTAGTTTATAACATCTAGTGTGTATTTTATATCCATTTAGGTTTCTTTTTGATCAGTCTCGATCTCTACGAGTTTCTTCAACATATTAAAGGTTAGAGGGAGGGGTAAAGAAGGTTTTGAGGGCGAGGGCCTTGGACTTCCAGCAAGCGTGCGTGAGCGTGTTTGACAGGAGTGAATGGAGACGAATGGTTTTTGGAACCTGACGAGATCTTGGAGTGTGAGCAGGGTAATATTTAGTGAAGGGATTCAGGTAAACCGGTTACCCGGGAAGTACAATGCCTGCATTTTAAAGGAGTTTTTTGGGATATTGGCAGTTTGGAATGACTTCTAAACTGTCGTATCTGAGCACCACTGGAATCATCACTTATTTGTACATCTAACAATTTCAGCCAGAACAGCCCACTGCGTGGGCGAAACGTTGTCAATAAAGGATCACATTATACTGCTTATGTGTTTATCTTTCCATGGGACACAGTAACACACAGTGGTACTGGCCAGGTTGTGGAAACCACATCACAGTACATAACAACAGTATGAGACAGAGTAGCACACAGTGGTACTGGTCAGGTTGTGGCAGCCACATCACAGTACAGAACAAAAGTATGGAACACAGTAGCACACAGTGGTACTGGCCAGGTTGTGGCAGCCACATCCCAGTACATAACATTAGTATGGGACACAGTAGCACACAGTGGTACTGGCCAGGTTGTGGCAGCCACATCACAGTACATAACAACAGTATGGGACACAGTAGCACACAGTGGTACTGGCCAGGTTGTGGCAGCCACATCACAGTACATAACAACAGTATGGGAGACAGTAGCACACAGTGGTACTGGCCAGGTTGTGGCAGCCACCACCAAAATTCTTATTATCAAGAGATCGAATCATTCAAGTTGACAGTTTTTATTTTCATTCAATAGAGTTTTTGTTTTTCATCTGTGATGGTGAATGTTTTTTATGTCATTGTTGAAGAGGTGAGAGAAGTGTATATGTGAAAACTGAGAGAATTATTTAGTAATTAATTCTACCTAAATAAAGTGTTTAAGATAATTTATAAGAATATCTTCTTTGTCTTAACCACAAGTCTCTCAAGCTAGTCGCTTCTTCACATATTTACATCTTTCATCAAAATATTGTAACTCTCATACCATTTTCTTAACAAAAGTGAAATTATATAATCAAGAGTTTCCTTAATTCTCTTACACTGTTTATAGAGTATTGTTTAATTTAAACAATCGTGTGTATGAGTCAAGATATGCTTATGACAACGTACACATGTATGTATGTGTGTGTGTGTGCGTGTGTGTGTGTGTATGTGTGTTGTTAAGTCTATTTTCTTGGTTGCTTACTTTGGGCAGTAGAATGGTAGCGTAGGTGCAGAGATACGGCCGATGACTAGACTCAGTTTATTAATGGCAAGGTGTAGGTGTACACGCGAACAGAGCGTGAGGGGACCGGGAGCCAGTTAGGGTAGAACCTGGTTCAGTGAGGTAGGC
Source organism: Cherax destructor (assembly GCA_009830355.1). Classification (NCBI taxonomy): domain Eukaryota; kingdom Metazoa; phylum Arthropoda; class Malacostraca; order Decapoda; family Parastacidae; genus Cherax; species Cherax destructor. The sequence goes on from WNWK01013640.1 coordinate 37,959, forward strand.
CGTCGAAGTGAGAAAGAAGCATGGCTGACCAGCCCGACCTGATAGGCCTATAGAGGGCAGCACCATAGTGCCGCGCAGTTTGAAACAGCCTCTGGATAGGCTGTTTACATCCGCTCGGCCACCTACCGCGTGTCGTCTCGACACGACAATACTGGCGGTCACGAAGGTGTAAACAAGCAAGCAAGGTTACCCAGGGGAAACTGGCTTCCGGTCACCTGACATTTACAACAGGAAATTGCCGGTGCAGGCCGAAAAAAAACTCTCCCCCTTCGTTAGTCGGGGAAGAGAAAATCGGCCTGCCCATACAGCTGGACAGAGGACAGAACAAGCCAATGCTGACACAGGAACTAGAGTCTTCTATATACAGGTTGTCCACAGGGCCAGACGTCAACTTGACTGCACATCCATGAGCGCTGTACCATCCTCACATCTGCAAACAATGACTGACAGTAGCATTTCCTAAGGTGTGACATTTAACTCAAAAGGGCGATATTGCCCTTGCCTTTATACAGGCTTTACAAGACATACTGGGTGCACATACACACAATAACATTATTTCCATGGAATTCATTATACTACGGGTACCCTCTAAGAATAAATTTTACATATTTACATGGTGTTGTCCACCCTGACTCCATTATTTACTAACTATACAATGTGTGCGCATTAATCCCCATTTCTGCAAGCAAACAATTAGCGTAGCTAGCGTAGGAGTCTGACAAGTCAGTAGGTATGTCAATGTCACAGAAATGTACTGCTGTCCGGGGTCTCAGGCCATAAGTATGGAGCCTTACAGGACTGTCATCTGTCGTAGGGATAGCGGGTGAAGAACTAGACGGGTTGTCACTAGTTTGAGTCTGCTTGTGGCTTTGCAATGCCCGCGATTCCAGCTCTGCTTCAGCTTGCACATGATCGATATACTTCATGTGGTCAAGGTGAGCTTCTCTGATAGTTCCGGTAGCTGTCTCCCTCACCTCGAACTTATTGCCGCGGAGCTGTCGTAGGACACGGTAAGGTCCGACAAACTTGGGGACAAGTTTATGCATACCAGGGGTCTGCGTCGGGTTAGCAACATAACTTTGCAACCTGGTTCCACCTTACTTTCCTTAGCGTGGGCGTTGCGATCAGACGTGAACCTATCTGTGGCTTTTATCAGGTTCTCACGTACTCGCTGGAAAACAAGCTGTGTGGTCCGCATCTTAACTATACCGGTGTTATCGGCGTCATAGATTGGGCTAGGCGGAGCAAACAGGATTTCGTACGGTAAACGCTTATCATAGCCGTACAAGGCAAAATGGGGTGTCTCGCCAATCGAGCTGTTGAGGGAAGAGTTCAATGTACACTGAACATCTGGAATAGCGTCATCCCATGTAGTACAACTCGGATTAATGGTTACTCTGAGCACCTCCAGAACTTTGCGGTTTGTACGTTCAGCAAGACCATTACTCGCCGGGTGACGTGGAGCTACTGGTGCTTGGTGAATGTCAAACCTGGAACAAAGGTCCTTCATTGTGGCATTTATGAACTCCGACCCATTGTCTGACAGGAGAACACGTGGGCAGGTATGACGGTGAACGATACGCTCACGGAAAGCATTTGCGACTGTCTCGGCCGTTTTGTCAGGGATGGGTACTAACTCGCAGTACCGAGTCAAGTTATCTACCATTACAAGCAGGTGTTTATTACCCTTCTCCGAGGTCGAGAAATTCGTCAACAGGTCGACAGAAGTTCTCTCCCAGGGCTCCTTTGTAATGGGATACTTCAGAATGGGATTGGGACCCGTGACAGTACCCTTGTGTTGTAAGCAAACGACATACTGGTGTACATACTTGGCAATTTCGCTGCCATCTTAGGCCAGAAATATTTCATTCTAGCCTGTTTGATGCTGCGGTCCTTCCCGGGGTGCGCTGCGCCTGGGACATCGTGGATCAATTTGAGAGTCGTGGGTACCAGGGACTCCGGTATCACCAGTTGGTGTACGGTTCTGCCGGGGTCCACTAGTCGAGCTACACGAAACAGTACTCCTTGATTGACCACTAAGTCTGTCAGCGGAACGGGCGACTTGACCCGCGGGCCAACGTCCTCCTTGGTTAGGAAACAACGAAGGACTGGTGACCACACCGCGTCCCGCCGTTGGGCTCTCTCTAGGTCCTCGACGGAGAACGAGTTGTCTGCACTGACAAAGGCTATATGTCTCGACAAGGCGTCAGCCACGACATTTTGCTTACCTGGTACATAGCAGATTTCGGGATTGTAGTCGTTAAAGGTGAGAGACCACCGAGCATGTTTCCCAGAGAGATTCTTGTTTGCAAAAAGGGATAATAACGGCAGATGATCCGTGTAAATCTTGATAGGATACTGGTAAATAATGTCTCTGAAGTGGTTCAAAGCCCAGACGATGGCTAAGGCTTCTAGCTCTGTCACAGAGTAATTGACTTCAGCTTTGGTAAGAACACGGCTAGCATAAGCTATTGGCTGTTGCTTACCATTAGATTCCTGCGACAAGACTGCACCGATGCCAATTTTGCTGGCATCTGTCGTCAAGGTGAACGCTTTGGTGAAATCAGGGAACCTAAGGACTGGGGCTGATGTTAACCTATTTTTCCTAAGGAGCTGCGTCAAGGGTGCAGCTAAGGTGGAGAAACCGGCTATGAAAGTGCGGTAGAATCCAGCTAGGCCTACGAAGGAGCGGACAGTATCCGCCGTTGTAGGTCTAGGGAACTTTCGCACAGCCGAGATTTTAGACTCGTCTGTCTTGATGCCGCTCTGAGTCACTACGTGGCCCAGAAACTTTATTTCCTGCTTAAGGAACTGGCATTTAGAAAGCTTCACCTGAAGATTAGCCTTGGCTAGTTTTTCCAGTACCCGCTCAAGTTTTACGAGATGAGTAGGAACATCTTGGGACATCACAATGAGATCGTCTTGGTAGACCATGAGCGTGCCACCTAGGAGAGTACGGAAAATCGTTGTCATTAGACGACTGAACGTGATCGGGCTTCCGCGCAAGCCGAAGGGCATTCTCTTGAACTGATAATGACCAGTAGGCGTAGAGAACGCTGTTAGTTCTTTGCTTTGGTCATCAAGAGGGATCTGCCAAAACCCTTGAAGAAGATCAAGAGTCGAAAAGACCTTGTTATCGCCAATGTTCTGTAACAGGTCATTCAGAACTGGCAATGAAAATCGGTCTGGGATGGTACAGGCATTCAGTTTCCTGTAATCGATAACAGGACGCCATGTTCCATCTTTCTTGGGAACTAGGATTAGAGGGGCATTCCACGGGGAAATGGACTCCTCGATAACTCCATCGTGGAGCATCTTTGCAATGAGTTCGTCAGCAAACACTCTTTGCGCATGCGGCAAACGATATGCAGGCACGTAAATGGGTTTAGTACCTTTCTCAAGCGGAATATGGTGAGACATAAGTGGGGTCAGACCCATGGACTCACCATCTAACGCGACGGCAGTGCGTGCGCGATTGAGAACCTGGAGAATTTGTGGAACTTCTTCCGGGTAGTCTGTCATAGCTAGATCATCTTCCTGCACTGGCCAGGTGATGGAAGAATTAGTAGCGGACTCACCTGGGAGGACTGCACTTATAAGAACGTCAGCTGGGATTTCTCCCTCCACTCTCACCGGGAGAGGGAACCTGACGAGGTCGACAAGTGAAGTATCCTTCCTCAGGGGGAATTCTCGACTATGCAAGTTACCGACAAGGACTTGCAACTTGCCACGACGCACAGTGTGCAAGGACGGCTCAAGGGAGAGGCCCTTGACTCTGCATGTGTCGTTGTCGACTAGCACATGATTTCCTTCGAAAGCTCTTGTCACATACACCGTAACAGGAGTGAGCGAATTAGCCGACAAAGTGACGTCATACTTTGTACAGGCAGTAACTCTGCTCGCTGATGCCATGACATGAGTCAGACAGTCGCCTGCCGACAGGGAGACTGCGGCTTGACAACGGTCATCCTCTACAACAGCGAGAGTTAGAGTGATGGTCAGAATGGGCGTCCCCAGACTGGGTTTCACTGATAACTGAGCGCTGATGGTCAGGAGGTGATGAGATACGAGCTCTCTTATGAGGTTGGTCAGGACAAGAGGCCGACCTCACGGAGGGTGCGCGACGGAAACCACGGGTTTCCAATGATTCCAAGCACTGGATGTACTCAGAGACGGAGTGGCAGGTAGTGGAACCCAAGCGTACACCCCAGAAGGGCGCGTCCACTCCATCAAAATCCGCTTTCCACTTAGCTGGATCTAAACGGATCTTAAGGTCTGCCATGGTCCTGAAACCGATGAGCAAATCGCCTGGGAAGACGATGTCATCAACAACTAAGAACTTTGCTGACCACTTGTGATCATGGATAGCAAATTCTAAGGTTGTACAACCACGGACCGTGAGAGGGCTACCTGAAACGCCTCGCAATGTCATGGAAGAGGGTGGAACGGACAATGTTAACCACCGAACCTGTATCAAGGAAAAGCTGAATAGGATTCCGATGAAGTGTGGACTCTACGAGAGGTCCACACGGGCTGTCATACCGAACATGAAGGCATGACGGGCCGACTAGGTCGTCGGAGTCCCGGCTGCTAGAGGCTCGACGCTTGGTGGAGCGACTCGACGTCCTGGAAGGTACGGTTCGAGTCGTGACACCAGCGTCGAGGCACTCTGTTTCCGTGCTGTCGGCATGCGTGTCGCTGCCCAGGGCGGCGAAGGCATTGCGGACAGGGACGGAATACAGCGACTCCGATAGGGTGACTATCTCTTTGCGAGATTATTCTGGCACGTCTCTTCCCCCGAACTACTGGAGGGGCTCCGGCTAGCTCGGGCTCCGGGCGAGGAGCGCTTGCCTTGGTGCGCCGACAAGATGCTATGCAACTTGAGGCACTCACTGGAGGTATGACTGGATGTATGGTGGTAAACACAATCGCCCTCCCGGTGCTGCGCACGGGGACGGTGATTATCACGGCGTGGGGGCTGAGGTTTATAACACTCAGAACGGTAATGACCTCTTTTACCGCAGTTAAACCAGGTAACCACACGCTTCGTGGGTGGTGCTGACGGCGGTATACGCTTATGACGCTTGGACTTAGATGGAGGAGACGCTGGCAAAGTCATCTTGCTAGCCCTCCGGTCATAACCTGACCTGCCGTTTTGATTCGGCTTGGTCTGAGGTTTGCTGTTCGTCCTAGCCTTGGCTGCTGATTGCTGGATGGCTGCAGCAAAAGTGACAGGGGGTTGCACAGGCGGCGACACAAGAATTGGCAATTGAGGGACTTGCAAGGGAGTACCAGCAGGGCGACAAGCCTTGTCTTTCTCGCCCAGCGGTTTAATTTTATCGATAGCATTAAAGGCGCCCAGGATGTGTTCCTTGGGGCCAAGCCCTAATTCGTCAATCCTATCATGGAGATGGAGTGGGGCATCTCTCCGCATGACGCCTCCGACGATCATGGGGATGATGTCTTCGAGTTTTATACTACCATCACTAGTGACCCACTTGCTATCCTTCATAATGTCAATAAAATCTAACGATGCTCGCTGGAAACGACAGACACAAGCGAGGGGGCTTTCATCCGGGGATTGGCACTCATTCATGACGCTCGTGATAATGTCAAGTTAATGGCTCTGATGCCTGCGCCGGAAGTAAATACGGAATGCTTCTAAATCACGCACTTCCACCAAGTCTAAGAAGGAAGTGATAACACTTAGGGATGTGTTCACAGCCACCGCGGCAGTGTTTACATAGTGCGCGTCAGTGGGGTTATCGGTTCGTCCCTTAACTGTCGTCTCGACCGATTTGAACCAAGTCTCCAACATACTGGCGTGACCATCGAACAAAAGGGACAGGCGGGGATGACATTCGTGGCCATTCGTGGCCGCGACATGGGCTACTGCCTGGCCAATTGTTATGGAGGCGCCATCCTCCCCCTGATGGGACCTAACAGGAGAGGCATCAGTGCCATCTGCGGCAGAAGCTTGGGCATCACGACGGCTACTGCGTGTCTGAGTCATAGCGTCAGTTATAAGCACAAAATAAGTCACGGAGAAAGGAAAGGGATCAAAGCAAGAATTGATACGCAAACGGCTAGAACTCAACCCAGAGTCAGAGAAGACACAACACGGTATTACTCAAAAACTGCTTATTTGTTAACAAATGCGTGAATTACATAAAAAAAAAAGAATGGTACACTCTGAAACTCAAGGTAAATTTTGGATACAAGTGAATTAATTGCTGGGGTGTACACAGAACAAAAGCAGAGATAACTGGCAGGAAAATTGCATGAAAATGAATGAACTGTAACAAGTAGTGGAATTAACAAAAGTTTGCAAATTAAAATGAAAACTGGGTATTACATACAATGTACTGCAGTGCAGGCTTGCTCAACACACAGCAAAATGTTGCAGGTGCTGGCAGTTGCAATTAGGTATGGCAAAGAAAAATATGAATTCACTTGCAGCAAGGTAAGGTGGCAAAACAATTAATAAAATCAGTCTTCAATTGAATAAAAACAGTCACAAAAATTTACTGTATCAAGAAGTACTGAATTTCACATAAAAAGGCAATGAGTAAAATGCCAAAATGATAAAAATCAATAATAATAGGGGCAAAAAGTTACAGGTGGCAAAATGAGTATACACTGACACAAGAAAAAAAAATTGTTAAGTAAATTCTGGTGCAAAAGTATGGAATTTCACAGGTAATTATTGCAATAATGGCAAATAAGCAGGTGCCTGAAAATTCAATAACAGGGACTGATAAATCACTCAATGACAAGGCATAAACATTAACAGAATGCAAAACACAGGTGAATGTGCCTAAACAAAAATATTGCAAAGAAATAATATTTAGAAAAAAAAATTAAATTGAGACACTGGAGCAAATGTAGGTGCCTAGTCACAAGTTGTTGAATTCAAGCAGAATAAAACTGACACTGGCAAGTATTAAAATAACACTTTGAACACACTAACACATCAGAACTGTGCAGGGTTGTCAACAATTTGTGGCTAGCTTGCAGATGCAACAATCAAAATAATAGCAGACAGATGTAACTTGCAATTAAAAAGAATATATATACATATATATACGGGTAGCACAATGAACAACTTTGAGCTGGAACAAATTAATAATTAGGTGAGAGGCTATGTGCAGAAATAATGCACTAGGATTTAAAATGCAAAAAAAAAATGAGCTTGCAAAGTGCAAAAATGTTGCTGAATAATTCACTGAAAGTATGGGCTTCAGTGATACTGTACTTGGTGCAGGGCAATTAAATAATGTCACAAATTCTTAGGAAATGCCAGACAAGTCACTATTTACTTAACTTTGATTGTAGATGGAAGGTAGAAGCAAGTAGGCAGATTCTGAAACTCCTGGTGTGTACTGGTGGCTGGATGCGGCGGTACACACACTATAAACACTTGTAGGCTTCTATGGGGTCTCCAGTGCCGTAGGAAAGATTGTGCAAGGCTTGGGAAGAACGGGAAAAGGACGTAGAACTTTGCGGAAATGAGGGGTTTTACTAAAAAAGCACAGAAACTCGCCAGCTGAGAGAGCGGCGTTGTGTTTACACTGGGAACGCGTCTGAGAGCGCTGCTGACCGTGGCTTAGGAAGCGCAGATGGACATGGGGAAATTACTACACAAGAGGACTTTTTCAGGATACCAGAAGTACTGCAAGAGACTGCAACAATTACTAAGATGTTACTTTACAGTTTTCAATGGGGGAGAAGTTTAAGATACTGGTGCAATGACAACAACAACAAAAATTAAATCACTGCTGAAGCTGGAGGAAGGGTGAAGATTGAAGGACGCAGGAACGAGGTGCTGGGAACACTGCAGGCGCCTGGCTTGGCTTGGCTTGGGACAACCACGATGGGTTCCCACGTGGTCAAGCCAGGGCTGGCTTCTTTAAGAACTCGGAGAAAACAACACACAGGCGACGAGCTGGATATAGGGAGCGTAGAAATGTAGCAAGTAGTGGAGAGTAGGTGGTTGGTGGTGTGAGGTAGGCAGCGGCGCCCTGAGGTAGACACACATGGACACAACACCAACACACCCCAAACTACCTCACCTCGCGTCTCTTGTAGCTGTAGGAAGGCGTAGAGACGCTGCTGGATGCAGAAGGGTGTAGGAGAATGCTGGAGAGTTGTAGAGTAGGAGATGAACACACACGTGACTGCTTCAGGCTGGAGAGCTGGAGATGACGCCCTATGTCCCGATTTTGTGGAAAAATCATGGACGATGCTCTGACTCAGGCACCCACGAGACGCTGGAAGCTACGGATGATGCGATAAGCCAGCAGATGACCTGGATATGACTAGCTTGGTCGGATGATCGACTGGACGGTGGGTCCCCTACAGTACACTCTGCTGTGAACCACTGCTGTCACCACTGTTAAGTCTATTTTCTTGGCTCCTTACTTTGGGCAGTAGAATGGTAGTGTAGGTGCAGAGATACGGCCTATGACTAGACTCAGTTTATTAATGGCAAGGTGTAGGTGTACACGCGAACAGAGCGTGAGGGGACCGGGAGCCAGTTAGGGTAGAACCTGGTTCAGTGAGGTAGGCCGTCGAAGTGAGAAAGAAGCATGGCTGACCAGCCCGACCTGATAGGCCTATAGAGGGCAGCACCATAGTGCCACGCAGTTTAAAACAGCCTCTGGATAGACTGTTTACATTCAACATAAAAGGTAAAAGGTGCAGAATTAAAGAACATCAGAACAATTTCCTGGGTATCATCCTACTGTTGTGGGTGGCATCCTGGGTGGGGTAGTATACCTTAGAGGCTTAGATAGAGCAGGGCTTTGAAATTAGCTGAGATAGGATAACAGATCTTAACCTGTAAAATTTAATGTAAAAAAAAAAAAATGGTCTGGTAACTACTCCCTCCATTTAGTTTTTTTTATTTCAGGTAATGTTTTTTTTTTTTTTGGAACTAGTTACTGTTAATACTGAAAAAAAAAAGTTTGATTTAAAAAGACCAAGTCCGCCTATAATGGCAAGGCTGCTACAGGCCGCCCACTCACAAGCGTGATCCCACTACTGCTCGACACAGGTGCTTTTGGCTGCTGGGTTTTCCCCCTGGCCCGGTTCACACATCCTTAGACAACCTGGACACCCTCGACTTCATAAGGGTGGCCATATTGATGCCAAGCTTAATGCGGACGCCCACTCAACATGGGGAGTCCTGCACCAGTGATCCTCACCTCAGGGGGGGCCTCTGACAATCTGACTATACTTTTTTTTATTTGTTTACCGATTGCGCTCATTGTTGGTGTACTATTAGAAGCTTATATCGACTATCCTGTGACGAAGTTTCAATAAAATCGGCCAAAAAGCAAATGAACCACGTAAGATTTAATCCGACGTGGTAGTTGGGAGAGTGGTGCTTACATTTTCTGTTGATAGAACACTTCTACGTCCATCGTGTAGCATGTACTAATTCTGTAATAAAGCTTATCTTCATTCTAAAAAAAAAACAGTTTGTAGGTTTCTTGACATTTAGCAAAATATCGGACTTTTATCCCACACAAATCTGAAAATATTTGAGATACTTCAAAAAGATACACGCTATCTTGTAAAGCAATAATTCGTCTATGTTTGTTGTGAAAATAACGTCAATTCTTTCATTATTAATGACTCAATTTTGCTAAATAGATAAATAACTTACTTCCGAGATAATGGCCGAAGCGCGCGGCAGCCCGAGTACTCGGAAAAAAAAAATCCTGTAAAAATGTTTGTTTTTTCCACGTTTTTCATCATTTACGAGTGCCTACTATAGTTTACTATCAATAGATCCGTTTTCTCTCATAGCTATTATGAATGGAAAAATAACCCTTATGGTCAGTGGTGACTCTTCCACTCCCTGGCCATAGACCGTCATATTATGCCACATAATATTTATTCTGGTGTGTTTTTCATGTTTCTATGCCATTAATATGTCGCCTTATGTCATAATAGATCAATTGTAGTAAGTAAATAAACATTATTATTGATATTAACGTAAGAAAAGAACAATGTGTTGGCTGGTGTGTGTCTTGGCCGCGACATCGTAATTTATGGCCTATAGCACTTCTTATCCGAGAAGGCCAGAGAAGGCTTCTGATTTGTTCTCAGGCCATATTAGCCCCGCCCACTCTCCTATAATATCAAATGGTGAATTTGTATTATATTAGAGAGAAAAATATAAGAAATTGATAGAAAAAAAATGGAAAAAAAACAAAATTTTTGCCGCGTCAGCGCGCATGTCATGACAGACGCCGTCACCATACCTGTTATAAATTTCTATAATTCCTTGTAGAAACATCGTATAATGATGAGAATTAAACGAGGATGTGGCCAGAAAGATAAGCTATTTTTTGGTAAGAAAAACTCAATTTTCGTATTTTTTCGATTTTTTTTTCTCAGCGCGCACACAATGCTAGCCCCCCCTCAAGCCATCCACTGGCCTAGGCCTCCGAGTCGCCGGATTACAAGGTTGCGCCACCAACCCCAGCTGTGTCAGATGCTTTCATGCAGTCCAAAAAGATGTTATCCACCCAGCCCTATTTTTTTTATTTCATCTCAGTGACTGTCACAGAACTCCAGAAAATTTGTGGGACAGCATTTTCCAACCCTAAGTCCGTTCTGATTCTCTGCAAAAAATCTTTATCTCTCCAGGTGTTCTAATATCATTTTTCTTACAATGTTCTCTAGAATTTTTGACTCCGCATATATGAGATACTGGTGTGTAATTCAGTACCTCTTATCTGTCCCTCCCTCTTATCATTATGGTTACCACATTTGCTTTTTCTCGATTATCCGACAGTTGTCGGGTCACACAGTAATTATGCTGCTTCTCTCAGCACCGGTGGATTTATGTTGACTGTTCCATTGTTTTTGCTATGAGCTCCTTCTGTAGTCTCATGACTTCTTCTGTTATGTTAATACTTTCTATCACCTAGTGAACTGCTCGGTCTGATAAATTATTATTTGAAATTATTATTATTGGGAATCACAGGAAATCAGATTTGATCCGTCTCACTAAAGGAAACTGAAAAAAAAATGGATTTCTAACAAGTTTGATTTAAAAAAGACCAAGTCCGCCTTTATTGGCAAGGCTGCTACAGGCCGCCCACTCATGAGCGTGATCCCACTACTGCTCAACACGGGTGCTTTTGGCTGCTGGGTTTCCCCCCTGGCCTGGTTCACACCTCCTTAGACAACCTGGACATCCTCGACTTCCCAAGGGTGGCCATATTGATGCCAAGCTTAATGCGGACGCCCACTCAACATGGGGAATCCTGCACCAGACATCCTCACCTCAAGCCGTCCACTGGCCTAGGCCTCCGAGTCGCCGGATTACAAGGTTGCGCCACCAACCCCAGCCGATGTTAAAAACCTTCGGAAATTTATTTAAGGTTTTGAGAGAGACTGTGTTATAGGATGGCTTTCCTCTCCCCCATTAGTCATGCACATAGTGGTAATACGGCTCATACATAATGTTTAACTCACTTTATACAACAAATTATGCAGAATTTTACCTACTAAATTCAAACAACTATATTCATATTCTACATGGTTTACAATATAAAATTCATGGTAAGAGCTTAAAATTATATGTGTGCACGATTATAAATAAACATTCTCACCAAGTTAATATGTTTCGAATTTAAACTAATCATAATACGTACAGTAGTGCATTTATTTATTAGATAAAAAAAAAAAATTCACGGTAACATTTTTGACCTAAGGTTCCAAAATAAAGTTAAATTCCATCAGGATCACAATGTTTGGCTGTTGGGTTATTCTATGTCAAATTTGCATAATTTCCCACCAGCGAATGACTATACTGATGTATTTCTGAAGAGTGCTGGGCCCATAACCCAGAGGTCCTTGGATGGAAACCACGCTCCGCAACGGAATATTTACGAGTACCCCAATGGAAGTCAGCTGATCATCTCTATTTAATGTTCATGTAAATAACTCAGTTCACTTTATTCCTACTGTACCCCTCTTTATTGCAAATGATTTTCACGCAGTTAAATTACATAATTGATTTAATTTTTAGGTTATAATCTTGATTTCTAGTGCATCTTACATCAAGGCTTTACCTGGAGTATACCTGGAGAGAGTTCCAGGGGTCAACGCCCCTGCGGCCCGGGCTGTGACAAGGCCTCATGTTGGATCAGAGCCTGATCAACTAGGCTGTTACTGCTGGCCGCACACAGTCCAACGTACGAACCACAGCCTGGCTTGTCAGGTACCGACTTTATGTGCCTGTCCAGTGCCTGCTTGAAGGCAGCCAGGGATTGTTGGTAATCCCCTGATGTATGATGGGAGGCAGTTGAACAGTCTTGGGCCTCTGATACTTATTGTGTTGTCTCTCAACGTGCTAGTGGCACCCCTGCTTTTCATTGGGGGGATGTTACATCGCCTGCCGAGTCACTGACTATTTTTGGTTGTCCTAGATAATTTACACATATGTTACTATGTATTATAACTGTATTTGTGTGAACCTGCACCTAAATAAACTTAATCCTGGGAGACAAGATTGAATACCCCAGTGGAAATAAGACAGTCCTCGATGACTCACTGACTTTACCGGGTGACTAACCCTCCCCAGGTTAAAAAACCGAACAAAATCTTATAGTATCTTATTCCAGGATACTAGGAACAGATTCAGAGACTTTGGTCATAAAGCACCTGCACATACCAGTTGTTCTTAGAATTTGGTTCTTGATACCATACGCAAGCATTCAAAATCTGAATTCGATCAGATGAGAGGTTCTCGAGTTATGAGCAAAATAAAATATGAAAGGTAGTGCGTCATCGAGGGACTGACTTATTTATATTGGGGTCCTCAATCTTGTCCCTCAGGATGCGACCCACACCAGTCTACTAACATCCAGGTACCAACTTGTTAGGTGAACAGGACAACAGGCGTGTGAGGCGAGAGCGTTGTCTACCAGGCCACAGGACACCAGGATGAACAAACAAAAAACTTAGGCAACCAATTAATAGATGTATCCCTTCGGAGATGCCTAAATGTATATTTATTACAAGTATTGTATAAATGAGTAGAAGTTTTTTTAAAATATGTAATTAATCTAAACAGCGATTATACATAAGGTTCACCAATGTTAGTTTAGTTACTTTAATATCTTTATTATGCACCCCATACCCATCCTGTGGGCGGAAGTCAAAAGATTACAGAGGTACATAATGGGTCCAGCTGAGCAAGTTACAAAGGTAATGAACTCACAAGTTTCAAATAAATTACTTTGACTTTATTGGGTTATCCTAGGTAAGTTACACATATATATAATTACTTATGTGGACCTGTACCTAAATAAACTTACTAAAGTAAGAAGCAAGCATATCAACTACCTTGAAATGCTGCTTCTGGCCACCCACTAACAGTATACTTTATTATTCCACAACTACTAAAATAACCTTGTCTGAAAATCATTTTAAGACTTCTCAAAAACCAGCTACTCACCCTAAACTAAATACTCATGCTGTAAATTATTTTCAAAAATGCTCAATGTTATTTTCCTAAAAAATAATTTCAATTTTTACTATTATGTTACTATTATTACCACCTACTCACCCTAACCTAAATACTCATACTGTAAATTACTTTCACAAATGCTCAATGTTATTTCCATTAAGATAATTTCAATTTTTACTATTATATTACCATCCTACTAAACACTTACTACAATGTAATATCATATTGCAATTTGAACAATTTAATATCATCATATTGTAATTTGTACAATCTAGTATATAACACTTTATATACCTCTGTAATCTGCAAACACCTTTGTAACTTGTCATGATTGTGACCAGATCCATCTGAGTTCATTACCTTTGTAACTTGCTCAGCTATCAAACTTTGAGTTCCAGTCCCTGGACACATTATGTACCTCTGTAATCTTTTGACTACCGCCCACAGGATGGGTATGGGGTGCATAATAAAGATATCAAAATAAAAACTAGTATATAAATAAAACAAACTCAATCAATTTCTATAATATTATGTTCATAGTCTATAAGCCATTAGATTAAGCTGTCCTTAATGCCATGGCATGTCAGTGGCTCTCCTTGCACTTCAGTTTATGACTGTAACTGCAAAACCTATGAAACTTGCAATGAAATAAATTTTTGGGAATAATTTAATTATATATATATATATATATATAAAATTAAATATTTTTAATATTATATATATATATATATATATATATATATATATATATATATATATATATATATATATATATATATATATTATATTATATATATATAATATATAAAACTGACAGCTAGCAAGGAATCGAATCCATGCTGCTTTGGCCGCCTCATGGTGAGCGAAAGACAGATACCGCTCTAGTCCACGGGAACACAATTCTCAAGAATGACGCATCAGCCAAGCTAGATGTTGTACCCGCCATCCGAGACATAGGTGGTGTGGATGCCTCTGAGCTAATTTCATTCTACTCCCTGTTTGGTGTACTAGCCCAACGGGCAGTATTTTATATTACTGTACCCACGAACGAGTGGTATTGATCAATAACAACACTGCACTCGTTCGTGGGTACAATAATATAAAATATAAAATGCTCGTTGAGCTAGTACACCAAACAGGGAGTAGAGTACAATGAAATTTGCTCAGAGACATCCACACTAAACCACCGTATGTTCTCGGATGACGGGTACAACATCTAGCTTGGCTGGATGCGTCTTTCTTGAGAATTGTGTTGTCCCATGGACTAGAGCGGCATCTGTCTTTCGCTCACCATGAGGCGGGCCAAAGCAGCATGGGTTCGACTCCTTGGCTAGTCGCAGTGTTAAGTAAGTTTATTCAGGTATACACAAATACATTTACATAGATTATCATACATAACAGCATATGTGTAGAGAACCCTGGATAACCCAAAAGTCAGTAACTTATTTGCATTGGGGACCTACTTATTTCCATTGTTGTTATTGATCAATAACATTCGTTCGTGGGTACGAATATATATACATTTATATTATATTAATTATATAATATTTAATAAAATATAAAAAAAATTATATAATATTTACTATATAATATATATTAATTATATAATATTTACTACAATACAAAAATGAAATTTCTTTCCCTGAAAAATCCTTTATAAACTAAATTTTGCACAATTTCACAAACAAGTTTCCGTAGTGTAGTGGTTATCACGTGCGCCTCACACGCGCAAGGTCCCCGGTTCGATTCCGGGCGGGAACATTGTGTTTTCCTTTATAATTTTACAACAAATATATTAAATTGAGAGTGCTCTAATAATAAAAAATTCTCAGCAATAGTTGAACTTCGCCTTTTCTAAAGTTATACTCACCTCAAGTCAGTCAAAACAAAAGGAAGCAATCAAAACCAATGGAATTTAACTAGAGGGAACACACTATACCGTTATTCAAATTCCTAAAGATGGTAAATATTACTGTTATTCATACTGGCGTTCACTGCACATCTTTAAAATCCTGCATTGTAATACTGATGCTGCCGTAAATATAATACTTCCTGAACACAATTTATTGTATTTGCATAAATTATAGGGATTTTCTATCGTTTGTTTCTTAATATGAATAGCTTTACAATGCATTGCTACCTCGTCCTATACAATAGATAATTTGCGGCAAGAAAATGTAACTATGTATTCCTCCCATATTAAATAAATAAAAAAATGGATTTTCTATATGCATAGTCATTGTTACAACTTAGATGTAAGAGTAATATAAAGCAATGTAATAGTAGTCACTTCAAGGAAGGTATTGTAGTACCTACAGTAGGTGGTCAAGCCTCAGACACTTTATTATTCATTAATAAAGAAATGGAAGGGATTACCTGCACATGTCAAAGCCAGTCTTTAGCCTGAACCAGTTCAGGAAGAGCTAAAAACTTCCTCATAAATGAAGTTACAGAAAGGAAGGAAAGTGATTTCCTGCATAACTGACATTCGTGTACCTATTATAGTACGCTAATTTTCTTATTTAACGTTCATGTAACTAACTCAGTAAACCTGATTCCTATTGTTCCTCTTATTATTGCAACTGATTTTTACGTAGTCGAGTTACTTTAAATTTTTAAGGTTATAATTATGACTGATTTCTACTGCATTTTACAGCTAGAACCCCAATAGAAATAAGTCACTTCGTTTGACATTTTATGGGTTATCCTAGATAATTTAAACATATGACCCTGGCTGTCTTCAAGAAGGCACTGGACAGGCACCTAAAGTCAGTACCTGACCAACCGGGCTGTGGTTCGTACATCGGTTTGCGTGCGGCCAACAGTAACAGCCTGGCTGATCAGGCCCTGATCCACCATGAGGCCTGGTCACAGACCGGGCTGCGGTGGCGTTGACCCCGAAACCCCTCCAGGTATGTTATAACTCGGGAAACCTGATTCCATTGTTCCCAAATTAACTGATTTTTTCGAATGAGTTACTTTAAATTTTAAGGTTATAATTTTATTTATTTCCCGCAT
>WNWK01013641.1:0-54462 GCA_009830355.1 Cherax destructor
TCCTGTGTGTTAGTGTGACTTTGTAAATGGTCCAAGTCGGACCGAAACGTCGTCGTAAGCTCCTCTCTTTTTTATATGTGCGGGTTGTGTGTGTATCGATAGCTATTTAGTGCAGTCTATTGTAGACAGCCTTAAACAATAATGCTACACAAAAGTGCTGGACTGCTCATTATGCCAAAGGATCTCGTGATGTTCCGGTGATGTTGGACCAAAGTCTGCGCACTGACCGGCATGTTATGTCTCTTGTGAACGTCGATATATAACATCATGTTAGGTCTGACGTTAACATCGACTTAATGTATAACCCTGCCAGCTACTACTACTAAGGTTACAGGTACTCTAGGTGGTGTGTTGCAATCACAGACTGCAACATTAGGCGATATAACATCAGTAGTAAGGAAGGAGGCATGAGGGTTCACTTGGGCATGGGTGCGCATGTGGATATCCTAAGATAACCCCAAAAAAGAGGCAAAGTGACATATTGAGGGCCTAACATAGTTGATTGCAACATGGTGATTGCAACTAGTTTAGTGGTTTACAAAATTAGGCTGTTAGTAATATAATAATTATAATAGTGGTGTTAAAAAGAAAAAAATAGGAATTGTCTAGTTATTATAAGAAAGAGAAATCGTAATAGGAGAGATCCATTAATCACACAGGAATATTAACTGACACTGAGAGTATTTCCTGAACATTCTAGAAAGTCATGGACATCGGGTATTTTTATTAATTAGAAGGTTACACACAATAGCATTCAGTATGTGTATTACTCACTATAGTAACTTAATCTCTTATGTCACATGACCTGTTCTCAGCGGTTACAAGCATAGGGCTGGCTATTAAAAATCTCCTAGTTACTCTGCCTCATGCTTTCTGCAAATTATGAGGCCTAGCCCACCCGAAACTATATTGGGTGGGGTGCCGAATGCCACCAGTGGGTGGCATTCGGCTGCGCCTCTCTCATTCAGAGAGGAGTACTGGAGGGTGCCACTCACGCAACCATACTCTGAAAAAACTTCCCCTCATTTCTCCTGTTGCTGCCTTTGCAACATTGCACAGCTCCTGATGATGCACTGGGAAGTGTGAAAGTACTTGAGCTAAAGATTTCCACCCGCCGTGGCTTGTCTTGCATTCTTAAGATCACCTGTCTGAACAAAATACATCATTTTGGTAAAGGTTTACACCAGCTATCCTACATAGGAGTTCTGTCAAGGGTACCAGAAGTAAAGTAACCAACACAGAAAAAAAAATACGAGAAAGTGAAGAGATATATACCAGCCTCTAATAACCTGGGTCGTAAAAGCTGCCAGCGGTTACCAGTTCACTCAACACGCGGGATTACCAAAACTATTATCCAGAGAGAATGGAACGAGAAGGGATTCAGGGAAACCGGCAGTCTGGACTTGAGTCCTGGAGATGGGAAGTACAGTGTCTGCACTCTGAAGGAGGGGTGTTAATGTTACAATTTTATAACTGTAGTGTAAAGCACGTCTCTGGCAAGACAGTGATGGAGTGAATGATGATGAAAGTTTTTTCTTTTTCGGGCCACCCTGCCTTGGTGGGAATCGGCTGATGTGTTAATAATAATAAAAAAAACCTGAGTACACTGTAACAATAGTTCCAAGCGAGGTACCGGTAGGCTAGAATGTTATTTCTGCAAGGAATGAAGTCTTGGTCCATGTGCATATATCCACCAATTTACCTTTACTGATATTAAAACAGGGAAATATTTTTGGGTCAGCCTGAAAGACAGAAAACAGTGGGAGCAAATTTCATATATGCTACAAGACAAAAACACTAACAAAAAAATATCCCTTTTGGATAATTTGACAGTTTTATATGACAGGAAAATTGAAGAGAGAGGGTCAACTGGAGCTGTCACCCCTGGTGCTGTCACCCCTAGTGCTGTTATCCCTGGTGCTGTCACCCTTGGTGCTGTCACCCCTGGTGCTGTCACCCCTGGTGCTGTCACCCCTGGTGCTGTCACCCCTGGTGCTGTCACCCCTGGTGCTGTCACCCCTGGTGCTGTCACCCCTGGTGCTGTCACCCCTGGTGCTGTCACCCCTGGTGCTGTCACCCCTGGTGCTGTCACCCCTGGTGCTGCCTTGGAAAGTGCCTGTAAAGATATAGAAATGGAAGACAGTGGTTCTGGTATTGAAGAAACATCAACAGACCTAGATATACAAGATCTACAAATACAAAATAGCACTACTGCTGGAGATGGTAAAAAGGGGGGATGATACTTCGATGTATAGTGTTGATACATTTCCAGTAATACCTGGTGGTGGTACTGATGCTGGTACAGGTGTTGTAAATAATGGGGAGTCAGGAAAAACTGCACCAGTAGGAAATCCAGCCACAAAAAATCCTAGCACAGAAATCAAATCTGTGCAGATTCTATGCCTTGGGTATCTGTAGGCATGGAATATCTGGAAAAAACAGGTGGAACCTGCAATTTTGACCATCCAAAAAAATGCAGCAACCTCATGGCCAAAAAAAGCGTATGCAATTCTTCTTCTTGTAAACTATTTCACTCTGATCTGTGTTACTCATCAGTCCATGAATTACAATGTTGCAACACATACTGTCAGGCACACCATTTAAAGGGGGCCAAAGGGTACAGATCCCATATACCTTGGAAAACAAACCTGGGTAGTTACAGCCACTCCAGAGAAAGATATTTTTTTAGTGCCAGGAAGAAAAAAACTGGCAGGAAATTACAGAAATATTACGTCACCTTGGATCACTACTGGAGTGGTGCACAGTCAGTGGCCCCCACTCCAGATCAACAGATATTAGTGCCAGCAAATAAAGCCCCCCACATACACTCAATATGACATTTGTATTTACAAATATACAGAGTCTAAAGCCATCAACAAACAACGAAATACCTTTCATCAGTGGACTCCTCAGAGTCAAATGCAATGCTTGCGGTTTTCACAGAGATCCGCACAGAGGATGACTTTGACAACAAAATATGGATCCCAGGGTATAACTTATTCGGATGCGACCGAGAGAACAGGGGGAGGTTTGGACTGTATGTCACAGAGTCGCTCATTTGTCTAAATACCACAGATGATGAAGTTGAAATTTTGGCAGTAAACTTTGAAAACCAAAACCTTGTCATTGTGGTTTTATACAAGCCACCCAACAATTCCAGGAACAGCTTTTGAAAATTAACTACTGTCTCGAAAATCTACCACCCCCCGCCCCAGATATCTTGTTGCTACGTGACTTCAACTTAAGACACTTAAAATGGAGAGATTTGTTAAGTCGTACCATGAAACAAAGAAAGATCCTAGACTTCACCTTGTGAAATAGACAAAGCAAATGCGACAGTAATTATGGACAAGGTAGATTTTAGTGGAAAAATGCACTTACGTGCCCCTTAAATTTCTAGCCCACAGATGGCTCCAACTTCATCCTGTTCGCTATTTGTATGTCTTATAACAATAAAAAGGCTTTATTATGAGCTGATGTAGGTAACAGTTAATAAAGTTAGGAACTCTTAACCTAATCTTGTAAACCCCTTTGTAAAAAGAGAGAGATGCAGAGATAGATAGATAGATAAATAGAGAAAGTATACCACAGAGTTCATACTTGATTAGGTGACTTTAATCTCATTACGTGAGGGAGTTTATGTGAGCCTGGAGAATAACTGAGGAAGAGAGAAAAGATGTGAAAAGAGGTGATGTAGGCGTGGAGAATGACTGAGGCACAGGAGAGAGAATAGAAGGGAGAAGTGGTGACTAAGGAAGGGAATGACTGAGGAAGGGAGGGAATGAGCGGCAGGACGTAGGAGCAAGGAAGGCTTGGAGAATGCCCGAAGGGGAAGAATCTCTAGCCGGTGTCTGTCGTGTGTAAGAAGAGCCGTGTTTATGGTCCTAGCCTACGCGGACACGAATATACATGCGCATGCATACATACATACTCCAGAATAATCATGACTATTTGACATATGCTAGACCTAAACAGCGTTTGGACTACAGTCATGAAACTCACACTTAATCAGGTAAATTATGAAACGAAATAAAGTGCTGAGCATCGTGTCGAAACTAGTCCAAGAGCTTAGACGATTAACCTATATAGAAGATAGAAGACATGCAAATGGAAACTAACAGATGCATTGCCAAATGCAATGCTCCCAACTTGATACCAATGACTGAGGAAGAAGCAGTGCAACAACCGGGGAAGAAATAAGACTATTAGGGAGCAAATGAGGATGAAATCAGCTTAAATTAATAGGAAATAGTGATATCACGGACGGAAAGAGCAAGAGAGTACAGAGGATCAGCAGATGGTCAGGAAAAGAGAATAATGGATGCAATAGGACTATAGGAGCTAATACTGAAAAAGTAATAAAGACAGCTTACAGGCTTAAACAAAATTACTTATAATTGGAGACTTTAACGATAAAGGAAAAATAGGAAGAACCTGGAACTAGTAGTAAGATGTTTACAGTATATGTATTTGAAATGATAAAGGTTCTAGGACCGAATTTTTTCAATAAAAGTGGAGCACCTGGAGATGAAGACAGTAGAGCACCTAGAGATGGGGGTGCACCTGTAGATGGTGGAGCACCTGGAGATGGTGGAGCACCTGGAGATGGTGGAGCACCTGGAGATGGTGGAGCACCTGGAAATGAAGACAGTAGAGCACCTAGAAATGGGAGTGCACCTGTAGATGGTGGAGCACCTGGAGATGGTGGAGCACCTGGAAATGAAGACAGTAGAGCACCTAGAGATGGGGGTGCACCTGGAGATGGTGGAGCACCTGGAGATGGTGGAGCACAACACGACAGGCAGGAGACAAGTCTGGTCTTCAAGAGACGCAGGTTTCTGTAATGTCGAGAGAGGTTTTAAAAAAGAGGGATTAATTATGGAGAAGACATTAAATAGCAACCATCGGGGGCATATTTTTACGTATGTTCTTCAACCACTTTCTAAGTTAATCTCCTTTGAGGTAACTACATCATTGTTCTCTGTTCATATTATTTAATGTAGATCACATGTGTTCTAGTAATACCAGATTAATTAAAAGTATTTATTTACCAGTTTTCCTCAGTGGTTAGCAAGAAAATAAATTTTACAGGCAAAAGTCATTTAGACTGAAACATGACTTCAAAAGCCGTACAAAGAGCAAAAGGATATGTCCAATAAAAGATTATACTGCAAAGTATAGCTTTTTATCAGTATGGTCACCAATAAAGTCGGTGCTGGAGACGTGAGATACCAGCAGCTGTTCGTCAAATTACGTAGTTTATGTACATGCTTCGTTATAAAATAAATCTTTTACCAAAACTCCTTTAAAAGAACTACGCCACTCACGACAAGCATGTTGGAGTGTGTTGGGTGTGCGAGGGAACTACGCCACTCACCACCAGCATGTTGGAGTGTGTTGGGTGTGCGAGGGAACTACGCCACTCACCACCAGCATGTTGGAGTGTGTTGGCTGTGTGAGGGAACTACGCCACTCACCACCAGCATGTTGGAGTGTGTTGGGTGTGCGAGGGAACTACGTCACTCACCACAAGCATGTTGGAGTGTGTTGGTTGTGCGAGGGAACTACGCCACTCACCACCAGCATGTTGGAGTGTGTTGGTTGTGCGAGGGAACTACGCCACTCACCACCAGCATGTTGGAGTGTGTTGGGTATGCGAGGGGACTACGTCACTCACCACAAGCATGTTGGAGTGTGTTGGGTGTGCGAGGGAACTACGTCACTCACCACAAGCATGTTGGAGTGTGTTGGGTGTGCGAGGGATGGGAGGTGAGGGAACTTTTTTTCGTTACTTTTCTAAGAGATAGTGAAGGTGAGACAGCTAGCCTCGTCCCTCACCGCTCAGAGGGACCGCCCTGCTTTAAGCAAGTGGAGCCGTCTGTTCCCTATTGATTTACTGATTGACAAGGAATAGAAGTTTCACTAGATTATATGCATACACCCACACCCACACGCATCCACACACCCACACACACACACACACACATATGATGGAGGTGGTACTGAAAAACCTCATGTACCAACACGTAAGGGACACTACCAGAGAGAGAGGAGAGGATGAGCCAGCAAGACTGGACATAGTATTCACCTTGAGTAGTGCAGATATTGAGGACATCACATATGAAAGACCCCTCGGGGCCAGTGATCACGTGGTTCTGAGCATCAAATATATAGTAGAGTTACAAGTGGAGAGGGAAGCAGGAAGGGAAGAACGACTGAAGCCAAACTACAAGAGAGGGGACTACACAGGCATGAAGAATTTCCTACACGGGGTTCAGTTTGACAAAGAACTTGCAGGGAAGTCAGTAAACGAGATGATGGAATGTGACAGCAATATGCAAGGAAGCTGAGGAGAGGTTTGTACCCAAGGGTAAGAGAAATAAGGAGAAAGCCAGGATGAGCCCTTAGTTTCACCCAAAGGTGCAGGGAGGCCAAAACCAAGTGTGCTACAGAATGGAAGAAGTATAGAAGGCAAAGGACCCAGGAGAATAAGGAGAGCAGTCGTAGAGCCAGAAATGAATATACGCAGGTAAGAAGGTAGGCCCAACAATAATACGAAAATGACATAACAGCGAAAACCAAATATGACCCGAAGCTGTTGTACAGCCACATCAGGAGGAGAACAACAGTCAAGGACCAGGTGATCAGGCTGAGGAAGGAAGGAGGGGAGATCACAAGAAACGACCGTGAAGTATGTGAGGAACTCAACATGAGATTCAAAGAAGTGTTCACAGAGGAGACAGAAGGGACTCCAGAAAGAGGGAGAGGTGGGGACACAATAAATACAACGGAGAAAGAAGCGAAGAGGTTGCTAAGCGAGCTAGATACTTCAAATGCTTGATATAATAGTGAACATGCATGATATAATAGTGAACATGCTTGATATAATAGTGAAAATGCTTGATATAATAGTGAACATGCATGATATAATAGTGAACATGCTTTATATAATAGTGAACATACATGAAGATTGGATATCAGATTGGAGGGAGAGAGTATGGAGGAGGTGCATAAATAACAAAAAAGGCACAATATCGTGACTGGAACAATACAACACAACCGCACATAAGAGAGGAGCTTACTGACGATTTACTTGGACCATTTACAAAGTCACACTTTGTAAATGGTCCAAGTCGGGCCGAAACGTCGTCGTAAGCTCCTCTCTTTTTATGTGCGGGTTGTGTGTGTATGGAGGAGGTGAATGTGTTCAGATATTTGGGAGTGGATGTGTCAGCAGATGGGTATATGAAGGATGAGGTGAATCATAGAATTAACGAGGGGAAAAAGGTGAGTGGTGCACTGAGGAGCTTGTGGAGACAGAGAACTTTATCCATGAAACCAAAGAGGGGAATGTATGAGAGTATAGTTATACCAACACTCTTGTATGGGTGTGAGCCATGGGTTGTGAATGTTGCAACAAGGAGAAGGCTGGAAGCAGTGGAGATGTCATGTCTGAGGGCAATGTGTGGTGTGAATATAATGCAGAGACTCCGTAGTTTGGAGATTAGGAGGAGGTGTGGGATTACCAAAACTATTATCCAGAGAGCTGAGGAGGGGTTGTTGAGATGGTTTGGACATATAGAGAGGATGGAACAAAATATAATGACTTCGAGAGTGTATAAATCTGTAGTGGAGGGAAGGCGGGGTAGGGGTCGGCCTAGAAAAGGTTGGAGGGAGGGGGTAAAGGAGGTTTTATGTGCGAGGGGCTTGGACTACAAGCAAGCGTGCGTGAGCGTGTTAGATAGGAGCGAATGGAGACAAATGGTTTTTAGGACTTGACGTGCTGTTGGAGTGTAGGCAAGGTAACATTTATGAAGGGTTTCAGGGAAACCGGCAGGCCGGACTTGATTCCTGGAGATGGGAAGTACAGTGCCGGCATTCTGAAGGAGGGATGTTAATGTTGCAGTTTTGTAGCTGTAGTGTAAGCACGCCTCTGGCAAGACAGTGATGGAGTGAATGATGATGAAAGTTTTTCTTTGTCGGGCCACCCTGCCTTGGTGGGAAACGGCCTATGTGTTAATAACAAAAAAATGATATAATAGTGAACATGCATGATATATTGAACATGATATATTGAACATGATATATTGAACATGCTTGATATATTGAACATGCTTGATATATTGAACATGCTTGATATAATGAACATGCTTGATATATTGAACATGCTTGATATATTGAACATGCTTGATATATTGAACATGCTTGATATATTGAACATGCTTGATATATTGAACATGCTAGATATAGTACACATGCCCAATATTGTAACAGACAAAATATCCCTGGTACATTCTGGTGATAATTGTGGTAGTGGTTGTAATTGTGGTTGTGGTGATAATTGTGATAGTGGTTGTAATTGTGGTAGTGGTGGTAATTGTGATAGTGGTTGTAATTGTGGAAGTGGTTGTAATTGTAGTGGTATTTTAATTGTGGTAGTGGTGGTAATTGTCTTAGTGGCTGTAATTGTGATAGTGGTGGTAATTGTGATAGTGGTTGTAAATGTGGAAGAGGTTGTAATTGTAGTGGTATTTTAATTGTGGTAGTGGTGGTAATTGTCTTAGTGGTTGTAATTGTGATAGTGGTGGTAATTGTGATAGTGGTTGTAATTGTGATAGTGGTTGTAATTGTGGTAGATGTGGTAAAAGGGTACATAGTAACAGTTTAATTTTGAGTGAGGTACAGTGGAACCTGCCTCAATTATCTATTAATAATTCCTCATCATGATTCAAATAAAAAATTCTACCTAGATCTTATTAATATACAACAAATTATATAAATACAGACCTATGAACATATACACTATATCAAAATTCTTATAGTATACTGATTTTTATTAATTTTATGCAAAAAAATGGTTACTATACACATGAGATTCAATACACATACATACAAATATATCAAATAGACAAAAAAAAAAAAAACTTTTTTATAAATAAAAAAAATATATGGAAGTGGCAAAAATATAATAGTGATGACCATAATAAAACTTACCTGGCTAAAATTCAGACGATAGTCGGAGCCAAAAATATCTCTGATAAGAAAAACATTGAAAATCAATATACATATATATAATTGAAAAAATTAACATTGCACAGAAACATGAAAAAATGGCTAGACAGGAAAACAACAAATTTTAATTTAGACTAAATAAAAATACATGATTGTAAGTTGAACAATGTAATGTTGTAATTAATGTTAGTCTGTAAATAACAACAGCCTGTAGACATTGATTAGGCTGTAAGTATTCTATAAACAAACATTAACCTGTAAGCAATATATTAAGTAAACATTAGGCAGTGAATAACATTAGGCTGTAAACATTATAATTAATAAACATTAATTTATAGAGTAAACATTAGGTTGTAAACAGTCTATACATAAACAGTTTACAAACATTAGGCTGAAAAGTAAACGATAGGCTGTAAACATTAAGTTGAAAATATTATGCTGAAAAGTAAACATTAGGCTGTAAATATTAGACAGAAAATTAAACAGTACGATGAAAAGTAAACATTACGCTGTAAACATTACGCTGTAAACATTACGCTGAAAAGTAAACATTAGGGTGTAAATATTTTGCTGAAAAGTAAACATTATGTTGTAAATATTAGACAAAAAAGTAAACACTACGCTGTAATAATTAGGCTGGAAAAAACATAATAGGCTGTACACATTAGGTATTAAATCAGTTGTAAACATTAGGCTGAAAAGAAATTAGGTAAAAGGCTGTAAACAATAACATTTTGAAAACAAATAATAGGCTGTAAACGTTAGGTATTAATTAGGTACTAAACATTAGCCTATAAACAATAATGGACTTGTATAAAAATAAAAAATGATCAATTATAATGTATTGAGGGACCTCGGACCCCAGGAGGGACCTCAGGGATCCAGGTGAAGGACCTCACGGCCCATGTGTGAGGAACCTTAGGTGCCCCAGGAGAAGGACTTATGGACCCTATACCCCAGGCAAGGGACCTCGGAGACCCTGTTCCCTAGGTGAGGGACCTCAGGGATCCCTAGTAGAGACCTTACGGCTCCAGGATCCATACATAGGTTTAAGAAGAGGTATGATAAAGCTCATGGAGCGGGAAGTGACCGAGTAGCGGCCAGTGAAGAGGCGGGGCCAAGAGCTGTGAATCGACCCCTACAACCACAACTAGGTGAGCACAACTAGGTGAGTACCCACACACATACACACACACACACACACACACACCAACCCACCCAAGCCCACACACACACACACATGCACACACACAAACTCTTAAATTAATGTTTATTTAATATATTAATGTTTACAGCCTAATGTTATTCATTGCCTATCTAGTGGAGGCAGGATCCTTTCATGGCTTTAAGAAGAGGTATGATCATGCTCATGGCGCAGGGAGAGTGACCCAGTAGCGGCCAGTGAAGAGGCGGGGCCAGGAGCTATGAATCGACCCCTGCAACCACAACTAGGTGAGTACACACACACACACACACACACACACACTGTTTTCCATCCTGTAGCCTACCCCAATATTGTCCCTCTGTTTTCTAGCCAATACCTCCTCGTCTTACTAATTTTTTTATATCAATAACCGCTACTATACAGCACACTCTGTGTCTGATGACATAACTTATCTTTGCAACTATTTTCCAATATTACTTTAAGAACCATCTTTGTTTCATTTCTTTTTCTGCCAATCTTATTCATGCTAACCTACGTTTTTTCATGGATTATTTGTCTGTAATTAATATTTGTAATATGTCTGAATATGTCCAGTCTTTTGTATCTGAAAATTATGTTAATATGTTGACTGTCTGTAATTGTTATATGTAAACTATTTTTTATATTTTCATTTTATTGTAAGTGATTAAATATGAAATAGTGTTTGTCCATCATGTGCCCACCTAATTTAAGTAAGATTTTGTTTTGAGGACTGTAGCAACAACCAGGCTTCCTGAAGAAATGCCACAGACTTACTAGAGCCAACCGAACCTACGCCAGGAGAAAAACCATACCACAAGATATCAGATCAGGCATGTAGACTAAAGATTGGTCGGTAAAGCACTGCGTACCTTGTCATGAGGTTCGTAGGTTCGAGTCTCCGTCGGCCAGAGATCAGTGAATATTTCGCCTGCTCTTGCGAATTCCTAGCATTGTAAAAATCTCTAGTTGTGTCGATGCATGCAGGGGATGAGATGAAAAGCTGTAAGCCTTCCTGCCTGAAATCATTCTGAACATAACGAAAAAAATATATTTCATTGTGTTTGTTTATTATTAAATTAATGTTAACGTATCTAAAATATATTTAGTTGGGTTAGGCTAAATTAAATTGCGCTTGTTGTAATAAGGTTAGGTAGGTTTTCAAAGTTTCTCTTGGTACAAAATTATAAATTTTTACATTAACATAAATGAAAAAAATATATCTTTAAACGTATAAGAGAAAATTTTAGAAAGAACTTAATTTTAGATGAGTTCTTGCTAATTGACCAGTTTTACCTAATCGGCACGACATATACATATCGGGATCGGGAAAGTACCCAGGAATGTTATGATTAGACAAGACAAACGCAAAACTATAGAGGGCCATAGTTTTTAAGTGGTTACTAGAGCGGTTATCAGGTGGGGATTATTGGTGAGGTTTGTCTTGTTATTGTAAGTTGTAATATTGTTTTTATACATATGAATATGTTGAATGTTTCCAGTATAAACGCTTACAAGTGTTTTTCACGTAGCTATACAATTTCATTTCTCTTGTCATGTGTGTTTATTTTATTAAATTATAAGTGTTTTAATGAACGTTTCCAATTTTAGGTGTAAACTATGTTACCTTTCGTGTGGATAGTCAAGCCCCTGATAAGGTGACTACTGCTTAGGTTCCAGGTCAGGCTACGCTAAGAACCAGTGCTTATCTAAGCTATTATCTTATGTCTTAACTATTCTACATTATTCCTTTTGGGTTTTCCTGCTCTAGTTCAATTCCGTCTCTCTCTCTCTCTCTCTCTCTCTCTCTCTCTCTCTCTCTCTCTCTCTCTCTCTCTCTCTCTCTCTCTCTCTCTCTCTCTCTCTCTCTCTCTCTCTCTCTCTCTCTCTCTTTCTCTCTCTTCTACTGGAACTTGCATAAAATCGGCACAGTGGTGCTACGTGCATTTACTATACATAATATTAGTATAAAAAATCACAGAAACAAAACATAGAAAGGGATAACCAAACACATCTTCAATATTTCAACCAAGAGGAAGCTGGACACAGCCTCTACTACCACCAAACACATCACAAAGAAACACCACCAGTATAGACAGGGTATACAGCATTTCACGTAATAACTTTGACAAAATATAAGTAGGCGAGACAGTGAAAGATCTCCACCAGTGTATTTCAGACACCAAAACGTCAGCAGAATAGACAACCTACGTAACGCCTACGTAATAAGAGTAGACCATGAAGAACAAAAAGGCATAATATCATGCCTGGAACAATACAAAAATAGCACAAAATGAACTAGTGCTCTCTTAATTGTCAAACAGGGCAACTACCTTCAGAAGAATATGCACTAAAAGTGTAGTAATCAGTGTCTCTACAACTTCAACTTGAGCAACGATTTCTAAGATTTAACTGAACCGCTTCGGAGGAAACCAATTGAAAGAAGTGAATCAATGTGATCTGGTACTCACACCACTGGCTCTTCACATCACTCCTACACATTACACTATAATCTCTCTCTCTCTCTCTCTCTCTCTCTCTCTCTCTCTCTCTCTCTCTCTCTCTCTCTCTCTCTCTCTCTCTCTCTCTCTCTTCGTACTATAAGGTTTGCCTGTTAGTGACTTCATAAACTCCGTTGCATTCACGAAACATCATCAATAATGGTTCCACATAATTGAATTTGTGTGTTCTTACCACTGCGTCAGTTCGTCATACTATCAATTACCCAAACATATACATTTATTCTCCCATTTACCTCAGTCCTGCTACCCCTTTCTCCCCATGCCTTTCCTCTCTCCTACTGCTGTCCCCTCACCATTACCTTGTATAACAGCGACCAATTGTACGTTCAAGAGGGGGAGATGGTCACAGCGTATTGCCTTCCTGGCAACAGTAACATAGATGGCACTTGTGTTAGGAAGATAACAGTACCCTGGAGCCCCCAGTCCCAACACTACGGCAGCATCGATGGTACTCCTTCAAGGATTGCTAATCCTTTATATCAAGAATTGATTCAGCACCGCAGCATTGACTATTCCAGCACGAGATTCCCTCCCTTTCCCTTCTACGTGCATCAATAGTTACAGGCTTATGAATGTTTATATCCAGTAAGCCATGACCATAAGGGTTCCCTGGGGAGTCTGTATGTAGCAAGTCGCGTTCTATGTTGCCGCAGATGCGTATTTCAAAATAGATTTAAACTCGTATATCTCATGCCAGTTATTTACCAATATTTGAATTGCACCTGTGTTTTTTTAAATATGGGCATAAGACTATATATATGTATATGTCGTGCCGATTAGGTAAAACTGGTCAATTAGCAAGAACTCATTTAAAATTAAGTCCTTTCTAAAATTTTCTCTTATACGTTTAAAGATATATTTTTTTCATTTATGTTAATGTAAGAATTTATAATTTTCTACCAAGAGAAACTTTGAAAACCTACCTAACCTTATTACAAAAAGCGCAATTTAATTATGCCTAACCCAACTAAATATATTTTAGATACGTTAACATTAATTTAATAATAAACAAACACAATGAAATATATTTTTTTCGTTATGTTCAGAATGATTTTGGCGAAATTATTGCATACACAAATTTTCACTTGTCTTATATGGCAAGGTGAGCGTTGCTATTTAAGCCAAGATATATTTTTTTCATTTATGTTAATGTAAAAATTTAAAATTTTGTACCAAGAGAAACTTAGAAAACTTACCTAACCTTATTATAACAAGCGCAATTTAATTTAGCCTAATCCAACTAAATATATTTTAGATACGTTTACAGTAATTTAATAATAAACAAACACAATGAAATATATTTTTTTCGTTAGGTTTAGAATGATTTTTGTGAAATTATTGCATACACAAATTTTCGCTTGTCTTATATGGCAAGAAGAGCGTTGCTATTTAAGCCAAAATAGCAAGTTTTACCTAATCGGCACGACATATATATATATACGTATATATATATATATATATATATATATATATATATATATATATATATATATATATATATATATATATATATATATATATATATATATATATATTATGATTATAAACTATATTATAATACTAACGTATATATATAAAGATTAGTTATAATTGCAAATATCTACTAACGAAAATATATTTCATTATGTTTTTTGTTATTAAATAATAGTAAGTATCTAAAATATATTTAATTGTATAAATAAATTGCTTTTTAATATAGTATTTCAATTAAGTTTCTCTTGGTTCAAAATTAATTTTTTACATTAACATAAATGAAAAAAAATATCTTAACGTATAGAAAATTTTAGAAAGGACTTAATTTAAATGAGTTCTTGCTAATTGGCCAGTTTTACTAATCGGCACGACATATATATATATATATATATATATATATATATATATATATCTATATATATATATATATATATATATATATATATATGTCGTGCCGATTAGTAAACTATCAATTCAAGAATCATCTAAATTTAAGTCCTTTCTAAAATTTTCTCTTATACGTTTAAAGATATATTTTTTCATTTATGTTAATGTAAGAATTTATAATTTTGTACCAAGAGAAACTTTGAAAACCTACCTAACCTTATTGCAACAAGCGCAATTTAATTTAGCCTAACCCAACTAAATATATTTTAGAAACGTTAACATTAATTTAATAATAAACAAACACAATGAAATATATTTTTCTTGTTATGTTCAGAATGATTTTAACGAAATTATTGCATACACAAATTTTCACTTGTCTTATATGGCAAGGTGAGCGTTGCTATTTAAGCCAAAATCGCAAGTTTTACCTAATCGGCACGACATATATATATATATATATATATATATATATATATATATATATATAATATAATCTATATAATATATATATATATATATATATATATATATATATATATATATATATATATATATATATATATATATATATATATATATTTCTTCTTTCTTTCAACACGTCGGCCGTTTCCCACTGAAGCGGGGTGGCCCAAAAGGAAAAACGAAAGTTTCTAAAAACATAAGAACATAAGAAAGGAGGAACACTGCACCAGGCCTGTTGGCCTATACTAGGCAAGTCCTTCACATTCCATCCCATTAACAGAATATTTGTTCAACCTAATCTTCAATGCTACCCAAGAAATAAGCTTTGATAATTCTATTTACTCATGTGCAATTCCCACTCAAATCCAACCCCTCTCACTCATGAATTTATCCAACCTAAATTTGAAACTACCCAAGGTCCTTGCTTCAATAACCCTACTAGGCAGACTGTTCCACTCATCAACTACCCTATTTCCAAACCAATACTTTCCTATATCCTTTCTAAATCTAAACTTATCTAATTTGAATCCATTATTGCGGGTTCTCTCTTGGACAGATATCCTCAAGACCTTATTTATATCCCCTTTGTTAATACCCATTTTCCACTTGTATACCTCGATCATGTCTCCCCTCATTCTTCGTCTTAAAAGTGAATGTAATTTTAGGGTCTTCAATCTTTCTTCATACGGAAGATTTCTAATGCTATGTATTAATTTAGTCATTCTACGCTGAATGTTTTCTAACGAATTAATATCCATTCTGTAATATGGAGACCAAAACTGAGCTGCGTAATCTAGGTGAGGCCTTACTAACGATGTATAATACTGTAATATAACCTCTGGACTTCTGTTGCTTACACTTCTTGATATAAATCCCAGTAATCTGTTTGCCTTATTACGTACGCTTAGGCATTTCTGTCTTGGTTTAAGGTTGCTGCTTACCATAACCCCCAAGTCCTTTTCGCAATCTGTATGGCTAAGTTCTACGTTATTCAAATTATAAGTGCTTGGGTTATGGACACTCCCGAGCTTCAGAACCTTGCATTTATCTACATTGAACTGCATCTGCCACTTTTCTGACCAGGAATTGAGTTTGTCTAAATCCTCCTGAAGTTCCCTAACATCTACGTTTGAATCAATTATCCTACCTATCTTCGTGTCATCGGCGAATTTGCTCATATCACTAGTAATTCCCTCATCAAGGTCATTGATATATATTATAAACAAGAACGGGCCTAAGACTGATCCCTGTGGAACACCACTTGTTACAGATCCCCACTCGGATTTAACCCCATTTATGCACACTGTCTGCTTCCTATTGGTGAGCCTTGACTCGATCCATGACAGCACTTTTCCCCCAATGCCATGAGCTGCCACTTTCTTTAACAGTCTCTGGTGTGGTACTCTATCAAAAGCCTTACTAAAATCTAAATAAACAATATCGAATTCTTTATCGTGATCAACAGCCTCAAAAGCTTTACTAAAAAGGTTAATAAATTAGATAGGCAGGAACGGACCCTCGAATCCATGCTGAGTATCATTAATCAAATTATGGTTATCTAGATGACTTCTAATAATATCAGCTATAATTGACTCTAGTAATTTGCCAACAATTGAGGTTAGGCTTATTGGGTAATTTGACGGTAGTGACTTGTCCCCTGCTTTAAAAATAGAAATTACATTAGCCATCTTCCACATATCAGACACTACACCTGTTTGAAGAGATAAATTAAAATGTTAGATATTGGTTCACAGAGTTCCATTTTGCATTCCTTAAGAACCCTTGCAAAAGCTCATCAGGACCCGGCGATTTATTTTGTTTCAGTCGGTCTACTTGTTTCATCACCATTTCACTAGTGACTGTGATATTACATAATTTATCTTCTTCAGGGCCACTATTAAAAATAATTACTGGGATATTATTAGTGTCTTCCTGTGTGAAAACCGAGAGAAAATAATTATTAAAAATAGAGCACATATCATTCTCCTTGTCAGTAAGATGCCCAGAGTTATTTTTAAGGGGACCTATCTTATCCCTAACTTTTGTTCTATAAACCTGAAAAACTTTTGGGTTAGTTTTTGAATCCCTAGCAACTTTAATTTCATAGTCCCGTTTAGCTTTTCTTATACCCTTTTAGTCTTAATGTCAGTATACTGATTTATAAGATGACCCCCTCTATTTATGCGCCTATAAATTCCTTTCTTCTGCCCTAAAAGATATTTGAGCCTATTATTCATCCATTTTGGGTCATTTCTACTTGATCTAATGTCTTTATATGGGATAAATGTTCTTTGGACTGCCTGTATAGTGTTAAGAAAGCTGTCATATTGATAGCTCTCTTCGTTACCCCAGTCCACAGTTGATAAGTGTTCTCTAAGCCCATTATAATCTGCTAAGCGAAAGTCTGGGACTGTTACTGAATTATCCCTACTATCATACATTGTGGTCGCGCGTGCAGAGTTCGTCTGTAATTTATAAATTATTAACAAGGATTCCTTGTTTGCCAGAACAAGTCAAGTAGGTTATTTCCTTGTAGGTTCTGTCACAAACTGCTTCAAAAACAATCCTGAACTACTTCTAAAAAGTCGTTTGATTCTAAATTACCTGTCAAGAAATTCCAATCAATCTGACTAAAGTTAAAGTCCCCTAGAATCACTACGTTATCATGCCTTGTGGCCTTAACAATTTCCTCCCAAAGTAATTTCCTTGTTCCTATTTAAGTTTGGAGGACGATATATCACGCCTAAAATCAATTTTTCACACCCCTCTGAAAATTCTATCCAGACAGACTCTGTATGCATGATTTCAGACTTTATACCCGTTTTTATGCAACAATTTAAGTGATCACGGACATAGAGTGCCACCCCACCCCCTTTCCCTATACTTCTGTCTACTTGGAACAATTTAAAACCCTGAATGTGACATTCAGCAGGCATGTCCCGATTTTTCATATTAAACCACGTCTCAGTTAATGCAAAAACATCAATATTACTTGCACTTGCAACTAATCTCAATTCGTCCATCTTATTTCTCGCACTACGACTATTAGTATAAAATTTTTTCAGAAAACCTCCCTTCTCTTTACTCTTCCTGTTCATTTCTGTTTTTCCACTATACCTATTGCTGTCCTTGTCACCTAGTGCCACTGACTCTCCAATATCCACCTTATTCTGCCTATTACTTGTTCCCTAAAATTCATAACATTACTACACTGGACTTCACTGTTTTCCCCCCATAACCCATACCTCTAACTTTTTCTAGTTTAAAGCCCTAACAGCTCCCTCCACTGCAGTTGCCAGTGCCCCCACCCCAGACCTAGATAAGTGAACCCCATCCCTGGCATACATGTCATTTCTGCCATATAAGAGGTCCAAGTTGTCAATGAATGTTACTGCATTTTCCTTACAGTATTTGTCCAGCCAGCAATTGACACCAATGCCCTGGACAACCATTCATTTCCAACTCCTCTCCTTGGCAAAATACCACATATGACAGGGTTCCCACCCTTCTTCCTAATTCTGTCTATTGCTGACCTATAGCTGCTAATCAGCTCCTCACTCCTACACCTGCCAACATCGTTGCCTCCAGCACTGAGACAGATAATAGGATTGCTCCCATTACCTCTCATGATGTCGTCCAGACGGCTAACAATATCCTTCGTCCCAGTCCCAGGATAACACACCCTCTGCCTCCTATTCCTATCCTTAAGACAAAATTCCCTATCCATAAACTTAATCTGACTGTCCCCAACTAAAACAATGTTCTTACCTCGACTGGCGGTGTGCATGACGTTCTCGACGGTCTTTGTACAGATGGTCTTCGCTGGATGTCTTCACATTCGTCTGATAACAAGGAAAAAGAGTTCCTGGTTTTCACAGCAGTCTCTTGGACCTTCTTCAACTTCAGCTTTGTCCCTTCAGATCCGACTAGCATCCATTCGTTGGTCTGATCATCCGCAACATTGTTCCGGGATAATCCTTGCATATACCCTTCAAACGTTAAATTTCTCTTCTAGCTTCCGTTAATTCCGCCTTAAGTTGGAGATATAGCTGCTCGTAGTCGAGGAAAGCCATCATCCAATCTCAGGTAGCTAAGAACGGAAGCACAGTAGAAAAGTCTTCACAGAGCATTTAGTAATATATACAGGAGAAGGGTTACTAGCCCCTTGCTCCCGGCATTTTAGTCGCCTCTTTCAACACGCATGGCTTATGGAGGAAGAATTCTGTTCCACTTCCCATGGATATATATATATATATATATATATATATATATATATATATATATATATATATATATATATATATATATATATATATATATATATTATATATATATATATATATATATATATATATATATATATATATATATATATATATATATATATATATAAACAAATAGAGGAATTCCAAGCACCTTCGTGACTACTCACATTATCAAAGAACTATAAAAGGAAACATTTATTTATTCATGTGAGAGATTTTAACCATCCAATTGATTTTCAAAATGATGAGAAAGTTGTATCAAGCAAGTCCATGGTTGAAAGGAATATAATAGAATCATGTTTCATAAAAAGTAGTTTTGAAAATAATATGAATATTTCTTTTGGTTTATATAAATTGGATTCATTTATAATTAATAAAATTTGGGAAGAATTTAATGATAAATTGGACTAATCTTAATTATAAATTAGACACATATGCAACACTTGGGTATCTTTATTGAGGAAACGTTTCGCCACACAGTGGCTTCATCAGTCCAATACAAAGTAGCAAGGTGTAAGGAGAGGAGGAGTTTGAGGTTATCAGTCCCTCGGCCTGGAGTCGATGTGTTCAGTCCATCAATCTTGGGAAGAGTTTCAGGTCCTTTCTTATGTTCCTCTTCACAGAGTCGGGCGATGTTACGCTACTGCGAGGTGTTGTCTTTGTTAGTATGATGTGAATGTGAGGTGTATTCTTGCCCCTTTATAAGCCTTCTTGTCATGTTTCCTTTTATAGTTCCTTGATAATGTGAGTAGTCACGAAAGCTCTTGGAATTCCTCTATTTTTTCATAGTGGTTGTCTTGTATATTTTGATATCACTTGTTTACTGTGATCTTTTTGCATACACACACACACACACACACACACACACACACACACACACACACACACACACACACATATAAAAAAAATATATATATATATATATATATATATATATATATATATATATATATATATATATATATATATATATTTTTTTTTTATTAACACATCGGCCGATTCCCACCAAGGCAGGGTGGCCCGAAAAGAAAAACTTTCATCATCATTCACTCCATCACTGTCTTGCCAGAGAGGTGCTTTACACTACAGTTATAAAACTGCAACATAAACACCCCTCCTTCAGAGTGCCGGCACTGTACTTCCCATCTCCAGAACTCAAGTCCGGCCTGCCGGTTTCCCTGAATCCCTTCATAAATGATACTTTGCTCACACTCCAACAGCACGTCAAGTATTAAAACCATATGCCTCCATTCACTCCTATCAAATACGCTCACACATGCTTGCTGGAAGTCCAAGCCCTCGCACACAAAACTTCCTTTACCCTCCTCCAACCTTTCCTAGGCCGACCCCTACCCCGCCTTCCCTCCACTACAGATTTATACACTCTCGAAGTCACTCTGTCTTGTTCCATTCTCTCTACATGTCCAAACCACCTCAACAACCCCTCCTCAGCTCTCTGGACAATCGTTTTGGTAATCCCGCACCTCCTCCTAATTTGAAAACTCCGAATTCTCTGCATTATATTCACACCACACATTGGCCTCAGACATGACATCTCCACTGCCTCCAGCCTTCTCCTCGTTGCAACATTCATCACCCATGCTTCACACCCATATAAGAGCGTTGGTATAACTATACTCTCATACATTCCTCTCTTTACTTCCATGGACAAGGTTCTTTGTCTCCACAGACTCGAAGTGCTCCACTCACCCTTTTCCCTCATCAATTCTATGATTCACCTCATCCTTCATAGACCCATCCGCCGACATGTCCACTCCCAAATATCTGAATACATTCACCTCCTCCATACTCTCTCCCTCCAATCTGATATCCAATCTTTCGTCACCTATTCTTTTTGTTATCCTCATCACCTTACTCTTTCCTATATTCACTTTCAATTTTCTTCTTTTACACACCCTACCAAATTCATCCACCAACCTCTGCAACTTCTCTTCAGAATCTCCCAAAAGCACAGTGTCATTAGCAAAAGCAACTGTGACAACTCCCACTTTGTATTTGCTTCTTTATCTTTTAGCCCAACACCTCTTGCCAAGACCCTCGCATTCACTTCTCTTACAACCCCATCTATAAATATATTGAACAACCACGGTGACATCACACATCCTTGTCTAAGGCCCACTTTTACTGGGAAATAGTCCCCTTCCCTCCTACACACTCTAACCTGAGCCTCACTATCCTCATAAAAACTCTTCATTGCTTTCAGTAACCTTCCTCCTATTCCATACACCTGCAACATCTGCCACATTGCCCCCCTATCTACCCTATCATACGCCTTTTCCAAATCCATAAATGCCACAAAAACATCTTTACCCTTATCAAATACTGTTCACCTATATGTTTCACTGTAAACACTTGGTCTACACACCCCTACCTTTCATAAAGCCCCTTGTTCATCTGCTATCCTGCTTTCTGTCTTACTCTTAATTCTTTCAATAATAACTCTACCATACACTTTACCAGGTACACTCAACAGACTTATTCCCCTATAATTTTTGCACTCTCTTTTGTCCCCTTTGCCTTTATACAAAGGAACAATACACGCTCTCTGCCAATCCCTAGGTACCTTACCCTCTTCCATACATTTATTTAATAATAGCACCAACCACTCCAAAACTATATCCCCACCTGCTTTTAACATTTCTATCTTTATCCCATCAATCCCAGCTGCCTTACCGCCTTTCATTCTACCCACTGCCTCACGAACTTCCCCTACACCCACAACTGGCTCTTCCACACTCCTACAAGATGTTATTCCTCCTTGCCCTACACACGAAATCACAGCTTCCCTGTCTTCATCAACATTTAACAACTCCTCAAAATATTCTCTCCATCTTCCCGATACCTCTAACTCACCATTTAATAACTCTCCTCTCCTATTTTTAACTGTCAAATCCATTTGTTCTCTAGGCTTCCTCAACTTATTAATCTCATTCCAAAACTTTTTCTTATTTTCAACAAAATTTGCTGATAACATCTCACCCACTCTCTCATCTGCTCTCTTTTTACATTGCTTCACCACTCTTTTAACCTCTCTTTTTCTCTCCATATACTCTTCCCTCCTTGCATCACTTCTACTTTGTAAAAACCTCTCATATGCTAACTTTTTCTCCCTTACTACTCTCTTTACATCATGATTCCACCAATCGCTCCTCTTCCCTCCCGCACCCAAAAAGTGAACATAGATAAGAGTAAGGTGATGAGGGTATCAAACGATTTAAATAAAGAAAAATTGGATATCACATTGGAGAGAGGGATTATGGAAGAAGTAAATGTTTTCAGATATTTGGGTGTTGACGTGTCAGCGGATGGGTTTATGAAGGATGAGGTTAACCATAGAATTGATGAAGGAAAAAAGGTGAGTGGTGCATTGAGGTATCTGTGGAGACAAAAAACGTTATCTATGGAGGCAAAGAAGGGAATGTACGAAAGTATAGTGGTACCAACTCTCTTATATGGGTGTGAAGCATGGGTTGCAAATGCTGCAGCGAGGAGGAGGCTGGAGGCAGTGGAGATGTCCTCTCTAAGGGCAATGTGTGGTGTAAATATTATGCAGAAAATTCGGAATGTGGAAATTAGGAGAAGGTGTGGAGTTACTAAAAGTATTTGTCAGAGGGCTGAAGAGGGGTTGTTGAGGTGGTTTGGTCATTTAGAGAGAATGGATCAAAGTAGAATGACTTGGAGAGCGTATAAATCTGTAGGGGAAGGAAGGCGGGGTAGGGGTCGTCCTAGAAAAGGTTGGAGGGGAAGGGGTAAAGGAGGTTTTGTGGGCGAGGGCTTGGACTTCCAGCAAGCATGTGTGAGCGTGTTAGATAGGAGTGAATGGAGACGAATGGTTTTGGGACATGACGATCTGTTGGAGTGTGAGCAGGGTAACATTGTGTGAAGGGATTCAGGGAAACCAGTTAATTGATTTAATTGGACTTGAGTCCTGGAAATGGGAAGTACAATGCCTGCACTTTAAAGGAGGGGTCTGAGATAGTGACAGCTGGGAGGGACTTTTCTCAGCTGTCGTATCTGAGCTCCTCTGCAAAGACAGTGATTATGTATGAGTGTGGTGAAAGTGTTGAATGATGATGAAAGTATTTTCTTTTTGGGGATTTTCTTTCTTTTTGGGTCACCCTGCCTCGGTGGGAGACGGCCGACTTGTTGAAAAAAAAAAAAAAAAAAAAAAATAAAATATATATATATATATATATAGCAAAAAGATCACAGTAAACAGGGTTTTCTTTTAAGCGGTTGCTCCGCTTAAAAGAAAAGTAGGACTTTCCCCCATGTTTAATGAGGGCACCGGCCCCTCATTTTTTGGGACACCCTGTTTTTTCGATTTTTTTGCGAAATTTTGTTTTTCTCCACTCCCTTTCTGGCGTGCGCCCCTTCCCTGCTCCCACCACCTAACCCCTAGGGGCATATTCCATCGGGGTTTGACAAATTTTCCGGATTTTTTAGGGGTGGTGTCAAATTTTCCAGATTTAAAAAAAAAATTCGGGGGTGTTGCCAATTTTTTTCAAATTTTTCGGATTTTTTTTCTTCAATTTTCGAATTTTTGGGTCTATCCCAACAGCGATCATTCGAGCTCCAGCTCCTGTAAATGAAGTTTAACACCCTTGAAGAATTCATTATCATGCGTCATTTGCTACAAGAATCAAACATGTAAAAGAATACAGCTCCTGGTTCCCAGTTCAACACCTACGTGTCATTTGTTTACAAGAATCAACAAGTAAAAAAAAGAGGTAATAAGATAACCCTGTAATATTTTACCACCAAGTGGTGTGTTAACCCATGATAACATATTTTGCGCTAAACACTCATGTGCTTTTGGAGCTCGTGGGTCACACATTTTTAGAGTTATTAAGGTGTACAAAGTAAGAGAGCGAGAGAGGCTGCGCCAGGTGACAATCCCGCACTACGCTACTCTGAGAAAACTTCTCCTCACTCCTTCAGTTGCTGTCTTGCAACATTGCATAGCTCCTGATGACACACTGAGAAGTGTGAAAGTACTTGAGCTAAAGATTTAACCCCCCCCCGAGGCATGTCTTGCATAGTTAAGATCGCCTGTCTGCGATTATTTGCATATATTATTTGATTCAAAACCACTTGTTCGTGGTTACAATAATATAAAATACTGCTCGTGGAGGCTACTATACCAAACAAGGAGGAGAATGAAATTAGCTCAGAGGCACCCACACCACCGTATGTCTTCGGATCAAGGTAAAACACCTAGCTCAGCTGGGTGCTTGATTCTTTGTAGGATTTCGTGGTCCCGTGTGTTAAAGCGTCATGTATGATTTTCGCTCACCATGAGGGGGCAAAACAACGTGGGTTCGAAAAAAAAAAAAAAAAAAAAAAATATATATATATATATATATATATATATATATATATATATATATATATATATATATATATATATATATATATATAGATAGATAGATAGATATATAGATAGATATATACTTAAATTAAGTTGTAATACACAACTGTCAATGAGTTAAAAAAATGGACGATGAGCTCGAACCGTGGTCAGTATTGAGAGTCCGATGCTTTACGTGTCGACTCCCCAGGCTTGTATCAGGAAGGAAACGGAACCAATGTTTATTGTACTATATTCCGTCAGAGGCACCAGTTTGAATTCATAGACGACGTGGCAATGAAGGAGGTAAGAATAGATCTACTGTTTAATTGCTGGTCCGAGGGAAGGAGTTCAGTTGGGTTACAGTTGGTGTCTCTGACGGAATAGAATATCATAAGTATTAGTTCTGTTTCCTTTCTGTTAGAAGCCTGGGTTCGAGCCCCTCATCCATCCTTCAGTTTATCTATACTATTAGGGTAGGTAAGGTTTGTCAGGAAACAGGACAAGTGTTTCCTGACGCGGGTCTTAGTCATATGATGACCCACAGCTGGAGATTTTGGTCATCTGACCGAGGCCATCCGCTGGCTTACCGTTCCATCCCTTTAAAAATTATGGTTATGATTATGATTATGGTTATGGTGTCTGACGTAGTATACCATCTGATCCTTCCAGAGAAAATGAGCTTGGTCTTCCTTCCAGAGAAAACCAAGAAGGGTAATTCAACGCCGGATACTATTATAAATCTTATACATATATAATTATCATGAGGAAATTACTAGAAAAGATAAGATTTCTTCGGATTTTTAACCTTGGAGGGTTAGCCACCCAGGATAACCCAAGAAAGTCAGTGCGTCATCGACGACTGTCAGTCTTATTTTCATTGGGGTCCTCAATCTTGTCTCCCAGGATGCGACCCACACCAGTCGACTAACACCCAGAGTTTTAACCTCTATTAAATTCTTTATCTTTCTTATAGATGTAGAAGTGTTTGTAGATGGTCATGTAGCACAATCATGCAGCTGATTGCTGTGGTTTTTCTTTTACTAGCTAAAGCCTCGTGAATTTCACTATCCAAATTTCTCCTTTATAATAGTGACAAGTAAGAATTTTATCCTGTCTTAAATTCCTTGTTCTCTTATTAAATCCTTGTAAATTCTTGTTGTCTAAGAGTGTTCTTTGATAGGGAAGTGTGTGAAGATGGAACGTGACTACCTTCGACAAGTGTGACCATGGTGTAATAACGCACATAATGCGTGATAAAGGAATAACAGGAAAAGTTGGAAGATGGATCTATAATTTCTTAACAAATAGAACACAAAGAATAGTAGTAAACGGAGTAAAGTCTGAGGGCGGCTACTGTGAAAGCTCTGTTCTACAAAGCACAGTACTCGCTCCCATCCAGTTCCTCATCCTCATATCTGACATAGACAGGGATGTAAGGCACAGTACCGTGTCTTCCTTCGCAGATGACACCCGAACCTGCATGAGAGCCATCCACTGAAGATACTGCAAGACTCCAGGTGGACATCAACCAAATTTTTAAATGGGTCGTAGAAAACAATATAAAGTTCAATGATGAGAAGTTTCAATTACTCCGATATAGGAAACGTGAAGAAATTAAAACTATATTGGAGTATAAAACAAATTCCAACCACACAATAGAGCGAGAAACTAATGTAAAGGACCTGGGAGTGATAAGATAAGATAAGATAAGATTTCTTCGGAAAGTCAGTGCGTCATCGAGGACTGTCTGTCTTATTTCCATTGGGGTCCTTAATCTTGTCCCCCAGGATGCGACCCACACCAGTCGACTAACAACCTGGGTACCTATTTGCTGCTAGGTGAACATGACAACAGGTGTAAGGAAACACGTCGAAATGTTTCCACCCGCCGGGAATCGAACCCGGGCCCTCCGTGTGTGAAACGAGAGCTCTAGCCACCAGACCACCGGGCCACTTCCAAAGACCACAACATTGTATCAATCGCATCTGCTAGAAAAATGACAGGATAGATAATGAGAACCTTCAAAACTAAGGATGCCAAGCCCACGTTGACACACTTGATTTCACTTGTTCTCTCTAGGCTGGAATATTGCTGCACGCTAACAGCACCTTTCAAGGCAGGTGAAATTGCTGACCTAGAAAATGTACAGAGAACCTTCACGGCACACATAACTGCGATAAAACACCTAAATTACTGGGAACGGTTGAAGTTCCTCGACCTGTACTTCCTGGAACGCAGGCGAGAGATACATGATTATATACACTTGGAAAATCCTAGAGGAATTAGTACCAAATTTGCATAAGAAAATCACTTCCTATGAAAGCAAAAGACTCGGCAGGCGATGCAACATCCCCCAATGAAAAGCAGGGGCGCCACTAGCACGATAAGAGACAACACAATAAGTCAGGGGCTCAAGACTGATCAACTGCCTCCAGCATACATAAGGAGGATTACCAATAGACCCCTGGCTGTCTTCAAGAAGGCTTTGGACAGGCACCTAAAGTCAGTACCTGATCAGCCGGGCTGTGGTTCGTACGTCGGTTTACGTGGGCCAACAGTAACAGCCTGGTTGATCAGGTCCTGATCCACCATGAAGCCTGGTCACAGACCGGGCCGGGGACGTTGACCCCCGAAACCTTCTCCGGGAATACCTAATGGTAGACAGCTGTGAGTCGTCTCTGATTTTATTTGTTGACATCAAGACAAAATTTGTTCGGATTTTTTAACCCGGTTAGGGTCTGCCACCCAGGATAACCCAAATAAGTTGAGGACTGTCTGTGTGAGTAATTATGTATATGAATTTTACAGGTATAGACCTGAATTATTTTCATACATATAATTTGGGGGAGATACAACTAAAATAAACATTTCACTTACTGATGTTAGTTGTACCTCTTAGATAGGTGGGAGTTTAGGTACAGTGGGTCACAGCACTACACCTCCTTCGATGTCCACCCACTCATACCACACTCTCATTGGTTGGACCTACAATATATGAACTATTATTAAAGTTTAAAGATCAGTAACACTGGTAAATTATGAGAGGTGGACTGTATAAATTTTGTTTTGACTTGATCTTATGAAAGATAATAACATAGGTCAATAGGTATAAAAATATTATTTAGGGTAAAACTTTTTCATTAAGAATACCTAAATTAAGGGAAGTAGTACTTACTTCAGACTGTACACACATATTAACGCCTCCCTAACACATAGACAATTACACCGGCCAGCGAGAAATCCACTGAAAGGTCATGGTAGGCGTACACATGCATGGTGGGCTCCACAGACGATTCAGCGTCTCCTTATTTTCCACAATTTTTGTTCTGTTGTAGCCGTCTCCGAGGGAATTTGACTATTTACAAATACCCACGACGTTTACGTATTTCATAGTCCTTCATT
Organism: Cherax destructor; assembly: GCA_009830355.1. NCBI lineage: Eukaryota > Metazoa > Arthropoda > Malacostraca > Decapoda > Parastacidae > Cherax > Cherax destructor. Next base: position 28,081 of record WNWK01013641.1, read on the forward strand.
TTCCCGATACACACATTTTCGACTTCGATGACACCCGATTTTTCTATGTACACAACCAATGTTTACTCCGCCATTTCTATTTCGTCTCTCTCACCCCTAACTACGCACTCACTCCGCGGTGCTCGCTCACTCGTCACTCGAGTGGTGATGGTCACTCCGCGGTGCTCGCTCACTCGTCACTCGAGTGGTGATGGTCACTCCGCGGTGCTCGCTCACTCGTCACTCGAGTGGTGATGGTCACTCCGCGGTGCTCGCTCACTCGTCACTCGAGTGGTGATGGTCACTCCGCGGTGCTCGCTCACTCGTCACTCGAGTGGTGATGGTCACTTCGCGGTGCTCGCTCACTCGCCAGTCGAGTGGTGATGGTCAAACCATCACCACATTTGAACAAACTTTATTATTATTATTTAATTGTTTGCATTCTAAATTTAGGAAAATTATAAATTTTTTCCATTGTCTTATTTCCATTGAGGGCCTTCAATCTTCTCCCCCAGGATGCGTCGTTCGCCAGTCAACTAACACTCAGGTACCTACTTACTGCTAGGTGAACGGGGACAGCAGGTGTAAGGAAAATATGCCTAAGGTTTCCTCCAATGCCGAGGATTGAACCACGGACCCAAATCACTCCTGCGATTAACAACACAATTACCTCGTTTATACTAATGATAATGATTTTTTATTTATCCCACCGTAAATTCTTTAATCTTCTGCGTGTTAATAAAAAAAGAAGTGTTTGGAGATGGTTATGTGACTCCTGCGCAGTAGACGAGTGTGAGTCATCTGTATCACATTTGGATATCTACTTTGACTAAACGTTTCGTACAGACGAATATAACACTGGAGACAGTAGAAGTTCTGACGTGATCAGGCAGTCAGTCTTGGTAGGTGGTCAGTCCCTTAAACCTAAAGTATAAGCATACGGCCAGACTTTATATACTACTGAAATGAGGTGAAACATCTGAACTCACTAAGTGGAAGTGGGTCATTCTAAACACTTGCTTAGCAAAAAAATTGCAGATTTCCCTTGTACCATGAAATTATTGTGTTGACGTGTCTAACATGTATCATATTTTTAATGGTGTGCAATACCAACAAGTTGAAGAATAAGAATCATGTGCAACACCCACTAGATATCTTTATTACCAAAAGGTTTCGCCTGCCTGTTGGGCAGACGAAACGTTTCTCCAGTACGATTCTTTCATTATAGGAGGCATCGGATAAAGATGGACAGATTGTAAAAAGCAGCAACCAGAGACAAGAAAGCCAGGAACCTGGTGAAGTTTAGTTTCTTTGAGAAAACTGGAAGATCAGCGCCTAGAGCACTTCCCAGTATACTAATATTTCCCCGTAACACTGACATTGTTTAAAGAAAAATAAAGTAAAAAAGTTATGTAGGCGATTGGTCGATAAAGTCAGGCTTTGTTGATGACGAGTATGGAGACTTATAATGCGTAGAACGCAAGAAATGCAAGACAGGATTACTAGGCTGTGAGGAGGCATCAGTATTAGCGTTAGAAGTAAATGTAATCGACTTATTTGTCAATAGGTTTGAGAATTCGGAAATCTATAGAATTTGAAAACTCTGAATCTATAGAGCAATGTATGTCTTGCGCGAAAACAGAAATGGCTGGTATTGTTTTCTTCTCTGAAAAAAAGAAGTGCCTGAGATGGCATAAGAGTAGAACGTGCTAGACTGGTATGTGATGAGATGGACCGTTTAAGAAGTATCGATGAAGTATCTATGGATGTATGTAAGGGTCAGTTCAATTTAAACACGAAATTGAATGCTACAATGACCTAGACATTGGAAGTGACCACAAACAACTCATCATCATGAAATGTCCCAACTTCGAGCCACTCCGAACCTATTTTCACTTCCAAAACAGAGCATCAAAAACTTCAACAGAGCTCAGTGGGTGTAAACAGAGCTCAGAGGGTGTAAACAGAGCTCAGTGGGTGTAAACAGAGCTCAGTGGGTGTAAACAGAGCTCAGTGGGTGTAAACTGTTGGGATTCGTGATACACATATTGGCAACACAGACTTTGAATTAAAATTATCTGAAGTTACTGCAGATTTAAACAAAAACTCTGGTGGAACTCAGAGTGTTTACGGGACGCTGCATTGAAAGGTAGATCTGTACAAAAATAACGAGGATCACAATCATTACAAAAATTATATAAGCCTTAGACATGCAACAGCAACTGTTAAAACAAAAGTAATACTGAAATGAAAGTGGAAATTGTGGAGACAATTTCGCACCATCACTCTGACTACGAAAGTATGGAATATTTACCAGCATAATTGGCAGTCAAACACTTACCCCCTCCTCGATTACAATTAATGGGGATACTCTGCAACTCCTCCCCTGGAAAAGGCAGATTCTCTTATAGATTATCTCAAACTAACACTGTCCACCACCCTCTTCCCTTTCGTACATAACCAGGAAAACTTAGATGTACAAAAAATCGACTCTCCATGCTCCGTCTATAATGGCTATGGCCAATATGTAGAATGGAAATCTATTAATGTCCTTTTTTTCTTAAGCATCGTAAAGACCCATCACAGTCTGTATTATCTTGCCAAGTTAAAGGTCACTCGCTTACATAGTGGCCGTGTTGCAACCAAGTCGTGTGGTGTGGTGCTTCCATGCTGGCCATGTTGCAGCCAGGACGCTTGGTGTGGTGCTTCCATGCTGGCTATGTTGCAGCCAGGACGCTTGGTGTTGTGCTTCCATGCTGGCCATGTTGCAGCCAGGACGCTTGGTGTGGTGCTTCCATGCTGGCCATGTTGCAGCCAGGACGCTTGGTGTGGTACTTCCATGCTGGCTATGTTGCAGCCAGGACACTTGGTGTGGTGCTTCCATGATGGCCATGTTGCAGCCAGGACGCTTGGTGTGGTGCTTCCATGCTGGCTATGTTGCAGCCAGGATGCTTGGTGTGGTGCTTCCATGCTGGCCATGTTGCAGCCAGGACGCTTGGTGTGGTGCTTTCATGCTGGCCGTGTTGCAGCCAGGACGCTTGGTGTGGTGCTTCCATGCTGGCCATGTTGCAGCCAGGACGCTTGGTGTGGTGCTTCCATGATGGCCATGTTGCAGCTAGGATTCTTGGTGTGGTGTTTCCATGCTGGCTATGTTGCAGCCAGGACGCTGGGTGTGGTGCTTCCATGATGGCCATGTTGCAGCCAGGATGCTTGGTGTGGTGCTTCCATGATGGCTATGTTGCAGCCAGGATGCTTAGTGTGGTGCTTCCATGCTGGCTATGTTGCAGCCAGGACGCTTGGTGTGGTGCTTCCATGCTTGCTATGTTGCAGCCAGGACGTTTGGTGTAGTGCTTCCATGATGGCTATGTTGCAGCCAGGACGCTTGGTGTGGTGCTTCCATGATGGCTATGTTGCAGCCAGGACGCTTGGTGTGGTGCTTCCATGATGGATATGTTGCAGCCAGGACGCTTGGTGTGGTGCTTCCATGATGGCTATGTTGCAGCCAGGACGCTTGGTGTGGTGCTTCCATAATGGCTATGTTGCAGCCAGGACGCTTGGTGTGGTGCTTCCATGATGGCTATGTTGCAGCCAGGACGCTTGGTGTGGTGCTTCCATGATGGCTATGTTGCAGCCAGGACTCTTGGTGTGGTGCTTCCATGCTGGCCATGTTGCAGCCAGGATGCTTGGTGTGGTGCTTCCATGCTGGCTATGTTGGAGCCAGGACGCGTGATACACTTGATACACTCGCTCATTCTTATGCTATAGCAGATTTGATAATATCTTTGAATATAGGTCCGTCATTAATGTTGAAGAAGAAATATGTAGTGTTGGCTTAAATATATCTTGGTTAATATAACATGGATACCATGTTATACCTGAGATACCATGGATACCATGTTATACCTGAGATACCATGGATACCATGTTATACCTGAGATACCATGGATACCATGTTATACCTGAGATACCATGGATACCATGTTATACCTGAGATACCATGGATACCATGCTGTTCCTGAAATACAATGTATACCATGGTATACCTGAGATACCATGGATACCATGCTGTTCCTGAGATCACTAGAAAAAAATAAGGTTAGAATGAATCTTCATATGGATATAATTAATGTCTGTTCTAGAAAGGATTTTGGTACATTGAGTTGTTATATGATGAGGGAATCATTTCTCTCTCTTTCTCTCTCTCTCTCTCTCTCTCTCTCTCTCTCTCTCTCTCTCTCTCTCTCTCTCTCTCTCTCTCTCTCTCTTTCTTTCTCTTACTCATTCTTTAACTTTTTCTCACTCTCTTTGTCTTACTTTCTTTTTCTCTTGCACTACCTTTTTTATTTCATGAGCTTTATGTTATATTTTTACTTAAAATTTGCTCAAATCTTGGCGGCCTAATATTGTAAAATTACTCATTAATTTGCTTAATTTACATTGTTTCTAATTTTATTCAGTGAAATGTAAATACATAGTTAAATAGTTATAATGCTTTAATTTATATTCTATGAATGGATAGATCTTCGTATATCCGCTCTGGGTAAAACTGGGAACTGGTATTGTGCAGGAAAAGAGGAGCAAAAAATATTGTTTTCGCTTTTCATTCCGAGGATTTGATCTCCGGACCTTTATAGTATAATAATAAGGTATTAAAGGGACCCCATGAAAATAAGTCACTGACTTTCTTGGGTTATCCTGGGTTGTCTACACATATGCTGCTATGTATGATAATCTATATAACTGTATTTGCGTATACCTGAATAAACTTACTGATGAGAAGTGCGACTCTCACCACTAGTCTGCGACTGTTGATATGCAAGTGTAAGTTTAAAGCTTCTATTTAAGTTTAATAATATATCTCCTTTTCTAAAATCCACGCTGTCTCCTTCCCTTCATCTGGGATTCCTTGCTAGTTCCATCACTCCTTCACTACCTTACCATCCCCCAGTGGCAGTAGTGGTGATAATACTTAGAGAATGATGAGATATACATAGTGTAGGTAGCCATGTAATGGTTATATGACTGTTATCTTAAATACCATGCGTCTCAAGACATCTTACTGATATGGTTATTTTTCTATTATTTATAATTAATGTTGTGGTGTAGTGTCCATGGAATTTTGTTGAAAATTTGCCGGAGTATCCCACATTTTATAGAATATAATAATAATGACATATCCTTGAGAAGCAACAAAGCATCTGCAAGTAACATTTATTTAGTTTTAGGTTCCATGCATGTGGAAATAAATATAATTAGGGTTAGTGGCCCAGAAAAACCCAAGAAATCCAAAGAGTGACTTTATCAATTGTGAGATTTATAGTAAATATGTATTAACAATGCGGTTTTACTTTTATATATTTATTATTAAAGATTTTATATTATTGTTATCCCTACTTGTATACCATTAGGTAAAAGAATGATAATACACTTACATAATGTCAAGTGAAGTTCATTCACAGCGTTACTTTTAATGAACTAGCATAGAAGATTTAGATTTTGCCACCGAAGTGGCTAGTTGATTGTGCACCCCACATCCACGGGAGGACTTCAAGGAAATGAAGTTTGCTCTTTTTTTTCGAATTCCAGTGTAAACTTTACAGTTGGCTTGACAAAGTTGATTTGTGGAAGAGAGTCTGGTTATTAAAACGTCTGGGATACAAACAAAAATATCGTCAACGTATCCTAGCCAGAGTCTCAGAGTCCCGATACACAGATACATTAGAGTCCCAGAGTTTCTGCAAGTGGACAGCGGGGCGAGAAGACGTCTGTGTTTTCACTCTGAACACTAAGACTCAAACTTACATTACACACACAACCCGCACATATAAAAGAGAGGAGCTTACGACGACGTTTCGGTCCGACTTGGACCATTTACAAAGTCACAATAACACACAGAACAAGGGGAAGGGGTATATATAGGCAGGCAGACAAGGGAGGGCACAAGAGAGTGGGGTAATAATGGAGGAAGTAGTAGAAGTGAAGCACAAAAATAGTGTTAGGCTTGCCGACACTAATAATGCTCTTTTCTGTCATGTCAGAGATCACAGTCATCCTATTGATTGGTCTTCTGCTAAAACTGTCTACCCTACGTCTAACTTTCATAGTAGCCGCCTGGTTGAATCCTCCCTTATACACAACTTTCCCTGTATGAATCTTAGCCCTGGCTTTGTCTCTGTTGATGCTTTCCTCTCCCATTACATTGTTAAATGCTCCAAACTTCAGAACACCCGTGAATTAACCTGATTCCTTCCCCTTTCATCTCTTCCCCTTCTCCTTTTTCTCCTATAGGTTTTCTTTTCTTTTCTTTGCCTTAATTTGGTCCTTCTTTATTTTATTCGACTTTCCTCTCTGTGTTCTTGTCCTACCCACGCGGGCCGCCAGCTTCATTGCAGTGCTCCTTTCCTAGACTATGACTGACTCCACTACTACTTCTACTACCACTTCTACTACTTCCTCCATTATTACCCCACTCTCTTGTGCCCTCCCCTGTCTGCCTGCCTATATATACCCCTTCCCTTTGTTCTGTGTGTTAGTGTGACTTTGTAAATGGTCCAAGTCGGACCGAAACATCGTCGTAAGCTCCTCTCTTATATATGTGCGGGTTGTGTGTGTATTGTTCCAGTCACGGTATTGTGCCTTTTTTTGTTACTCAAACTTACATTTTTTGGGTTATCCTGAGTTCTAGTTTGATCAGAGCTGAGAGGAAAACTTGCCTGTTGTCACTTCGAGCTCCATCCCGTCAAGAGTGTAAGGCAGTGACTAGCTTGCTAGTTCCCTCCTCTCCACCCCACCACCACACCCTACCCCATCCTAACCCCACAATTCCCCAACAATAACACTGGCCTAACCACGAACACACTACTTACACTGCTGTACTTCTACCTTTCCTGTCTTCTTCTTTTTCGGCAACTTCGCTTCTGGCGATTTAAAACAAGGCAGGTGACTATCCAGTAGCCCTTGTGGTATTTTAAACTCTGGCCGATCATTGTCCTGTCCCTCTCACTCCTCGAGGGTAGGCTGTCTTAGAGCCTGACCTTCACAAGTCAGCTGAAGTTGGATTGTTTAAGAATGACACAAAGGATTTCTTTTTCTTTTTACAGCATATCTTATGTGTCAGGTGTACCTTACTGGGCATCATGCCGAAAATAAGAGTAAGAATTCGTATTTGTACCAAAATCGCTGGTGGATTACTTCTACTCTCCTCTGAACAGAAGTTGCTACAATTGCTCAAGAATGATGTTCTTGAAAAATTAAATAATTTGGTATCATCCCCATTCCAGCTGACAGCTGCCGGGCACAACGTACTGTATTTGTGGCAAGAATCAACAGTTTAATGAGACACACAGTTTTTTGCACGCTAAAGTTGTCACCAACAGTCTGCTTAAATTGCCTCCTCTCTCTCTATCAGACTCCTCTCTTGCGAATGCACGTTGCTCTCTAGTTGTTTCAAGATTGAGTTTATTATTATAATCATGGGGAAGCGCTAAATCCGTAGGATTATACAATGCCTGTGGATGGGGGGATATGGAAGGTATTCAGCTTAATTCAGGGAACTGGAGCATAAATCCAATTCCGTAGATCAAGAGCCCCTCACCTGAGTCAAGGAACCTCCCAAGAGGGGTTAGCCAACTCAAGCGCCAACGAAGCTGATTCTCCCTGAGACAAAGTCGATGCACCACCTGCTTCACGAGACAGCTGGTCTGATTGTTGGCGCTCCCACATTACGAAGGAACCTAAGCAGAGGTCGGCGATTAATAGCCCCTGTAGGAGATACTTCAGTTTTGTGCGCCATTTTAAATGCTTCAACCTTTAGCTTGGTACGAATAACGTCACGAAGCTGCGTAGCAGTAAGAGTTCGCTGGCATTCTATGCCAATAGAACGAACAATTTGCCAGCAACGCTGTAAACATTGTCTGAGCAGATCCGGGAGAGTATACTCAGACACCAGCCACCTCACTCGTGTTGGTGGCTGGCATAACCCATTATAAAACGCTGTTTGTAATGCATGCAACAAGCAGCAATTGCACAGTACAACTTGCAGGATACACACACACAATAGCAAGACTGACATGCAATACCAAAAGCGATAAGCAATATATTATGTAGTAAAAGTAAGTAGTAAACAGTGATACAAGGTACTGCAGAGTAAAGCAAGGTACTGCAGAGTAAAGCAAGGTACTGCAGAGTAAAGCAAGGTACTGCAGAGTAAAGCAAGATACTGCAGAGTAAAGCAAGATACTGCAGAGTAAAGCAAGATACTGCAGAGTAAAGCAAGGTACTGCAGAGTAAAGCAAGGTACTGCAGAGTAAAGCAAGGTACTGTAGAGTAAAGCAAGGTACTGCAGAGTAAAGCAAGGTACTGCAGAGTAAAGCAAGGTACTGCAGAGTAAAGCAAGGTACTGCAGAGTAAAGCAAGGTACTGCAGAGTAAATCAAGGTACTGCAGAGTAAAGCAAGGTACTGCAGAGTAAAGCAAGGTACTGCAGAGTAAAGCAAGGTACTGCAGAGTAAAGCAAGATACTGCAGAGTAAAGCAAGGTACTGCAGAGTAAAGCAAGGTACTGCAGAGTAAAGCAAGGTACTGCAGAGTAAAGCAAGGTACTACAGAGTAAAGCAAGGTACTGCAGAGTAAAGCAAGGTACTACAGAGTAAAGCAAGGTACTGCAGAGTAAAGCAAGGTACTGCATAGTAAAGCAAGGTACTGCATAGTGATATAAACCACTACGTAGTGAAACACGCAAATACGCAGAGAAGCACGGTACTAGACAGTGACACTAGGTACTAGACAGTGACACTAGGTACTAGACAGTGACACTAGGTACTAGACAGTGACACTAGGTACTAGACAGTGACACTAGGATACTGACACTGAGTGACACTAGGTACTAGACAGTGACACTAGGTACTAGACAGTGACACTAGGTACTAGACAGTGACACTAGGTACTAGACAGTGACACTAGGTACTAGACAGTGACACTAGGTACTAGACAGTGACACTAGGTACTAGACAGTGACACTAGGTACTAGACAGTGACACTAGGTACTAGACAGTAACACTAGGTACTACTCAGTGAAGTAAGATACTACATAGTGATGGAAGGTACTACAAAACAAAATACTAAACAGTGAAATATAGTATTATCCAGTGAGACAATGTAATATACAGTGATAGCTTAGACTTGTTTGACCAGAGCTTTGGTAAGATGGGTAAGGAAGAAGGATGGGTAAGGAAGAAGGATGGGTAAGGAAGAAGGATGGGTAAGGAAGAAGGATGGGTAAGGAAGAAGGATGGGTAAGGAAGAAGGATGGGTAAGGATGGAAATATAGGAAAGGGGTAGGGGGTGGAGGGGAGGTGGGAGAATAAAGGTAAGTGGCCCAACCACTTTGGTGTCTCACGAAATCGTAATGACACGATTGCAAACAAACCATACCACAGATGACAAAACTCATTTTTTAGCTAAAATACTTAGATTATCAAACTTCGAAATAGAATTTCTACTGCAATTGAAATTTATGGAAAGAGTAAGCGAAATTTTATGATTTTTTTCAGGAATCTTACTCATAGGTATATTTTATCTAAAAAAAAAAATTGTTTTTCAGAAAATCCTCTAAAATGCCTTGAATCGTCAAAAAATGCAATAAAATAACGTTTTATATCATTTTTTATTATTTATAAATTATTTACATATTTTAAAAAAATCCCATTAAAAATCTGTAAAAATCAATATTATTATAGAATATTTCTTATTATTTTCCAAAAAATACATGAAACATTAAAAAGCTCAGAAAAATGTGCTAAAATGGTATTTTATTGCATATTTTGACGTCTTAGAGCGGTTTTAGTGCTTTTCTGACATAACTCATTTTTTAGCTAAAATACTTAGATTATCATAAAAACTTTGCTAAAATGGTATTCTATTGCATATTTTGACGTTTTAGAGCTGTTTGAGTGCTTTTCTAACAAAATTCATTTTTTAGCTAAAAATTTTATGATTTTTTTTTTTTTTGAGGAAGCTTACTCATAGGTATATTTTATCTAAAAAAGTAGTTTTTCAAAAAATCATTGAAAATGCCTTGAATCGTCGAAAAATGCAAAAAAATAACGTTTTGTAGTATTTTTTAATATTAATAAATTACATATTTTTAAAAAATCCCTTTAAAAATCTATAAAAATCAATATTAATATAGAATATTTCGTAATATTTTTCCAAAAATACATGAAACATAGAAAAGCTCATAAAAATGTTCTAAAATGGTATTTTATTTATGGGAAAAGTTAGCGAAATTTTATGATTTTTTTTAAGGAAGCTTACTCATAGGTATATTTTATCTAAAAAAATAGTTTTTTTCAGAAAATCCTTGAAAATGCCTTGAATCGTCAAAAATTGCAATAAAATAACTTTTTGTACTATTTTTTAATAATTATAAATTATTTACATATTTTTAAAAAAATCTATTAAAAATTTATAAAAAACAATATTTTTATAGAATATTTCATATTATTTTTCAAAAAAATACATGAAAGATTAAAAAGCTTAAAAAAATGTGCTAAAATCGTATTTTATTGCATATTTCGACGTTTTAGAGCAGTTTGAGTGCTTTTCTGACAAAACTTTTTGTTTAGCTAAAATACTTAGATTATCAAACTTTTAAATAGAATTTCTACTGCAATTGAAATTTATGGGAAAATTAAGCGAAATTTTTTTATTTGTTTTTGAGGAAGCTTACTCATAGGTATATTATATCTAAAAAAAACAGTTTTTTCAGAAAATCCTTGAAAATCCCTTGAATCGTCAAAAAATGCAATAAAATAACGTTTTATATCATTTTTGAATATTATTTTTAAAAAAATACATGAAACATTAAAAAACTCATAAAAATGTGCTAAAATGGTATTTAATTGCATATTTCGACGTTTTACAGCGGTCTGAGTGCTTTTCCGATAAAATTAATTTTTTAGCCCAAATATTTAGATTATCAAACTTTTAAATAGAATTTCTACTGCAATTGAAATTTATGATAAAAGTAAGCGAAATTTTATGATTTTTTTTGAGGAAGCTTTCTCATACGTATATTTTATCTATAAAAAACGTTATTCAGAAAATCCTTGATAATGACTTGAATCGTCAAAAAATGCAATAAAATAACGTTTTATAGCATTTTTGAATATTTATAAATTATTTACATATTTTTAAAAAATCTTATTAAAAATCTATAAAAATCAATATTATAATAGAATATTTCATACTATTTTTCAAAAAATACGTGAAACGTTGAAAAGCTTAGAAAAATGTGCTGAAATGGTATTTTATTGCATATATCTACGTTTTATAGCGGTTTGAGTACTTTTCTGACAAAACTCATTTTTTAGCTAAAACACTTAGATTATCAAACTTTTAAATAGAATTTCTACTGGAATTTATGGGAAAAGTAAGTGAAATTTTAAAATTTTTTGAGGAAGCGTACTCTTAGGTATATATCATCTAAAAAAATAGTTTTTCAGAAAATCCTTGAAAATGTCTTGAATCGTCAAAAAATGCAATAAAATATCGTTTTATACCATTTTTGAATATTTAAAAATTATTTACATATTTTTGAAAAATCCTATTAAAAATCTATAAAAATCAAACTTATTTGAGAATATTTTATATTATATTTCAAAATATACGTGAAACATTGAAAAGCTCAGAAAAATGTGCTAAAATGGTATTTTATTGCATATTTCGAAATTTTAGAGCGCTTTGAATGCTTTTCTGACAAAACTCATTTTTTAGCTAAAATACTTATATTATCAATCTTTTAAATAGAATTTCTACTGATATTTAAATTTACGGGAAAAGTAGGGGAAATTTTATGATTTTTTTTGAGGAAGCTTACTCATAGGTATATTTTATCTAAAAAACAGTTTTTCAGAAAATCGTTGAAAATGCCTTGAATCGTCCATAAATTGCAATAAAATTACGTTTTATAGCATTTTTGAATATTTATCAATAATTTACATATTTTTTTTAAAAAATCCTATTAAAAATCTATAAAAATAAATATTATTATGGAATATTTCATATTATTTTTCAAAAAATACATGAAACATTAAAAAATTCATAAAAATGTGCTAAAATGGTATTTTATTGCATATTTCGAAGTTTTAGAGCGGTTTGAGTGCTTTTCTGACAATACTCATTTTTTAGATAAAATACTTAGATTATCAAACTTTTAAACAGAATTTCTACTGATATTGAAATTTACGGGAAAAGTAAGGGAAATTTTATGATGTTTTTTGAGGAAGCTTACTTATATGTATATTTTATCTAAAAAAATAGTTTTTCAGAAAATCCTAGAAAATGCTTTGAATCGTCAAAAAATGCAATAAAATAACGTTTTATATCATTTTTGAATATTATTTTAAAAAAATACATGAAACATTAAAAAAATCATAAAAATGTGCTAAAATGGTATTTTATTGCATATTTCGACGTTTTAGAGCGGTTTGAGTGCTTTTCTGACAATACTCATTTTTTAGCTAAAATACTTAGATTATCAAACTTTTAAATAAAATTTCTACTGCAATTGAAATTTATGATAAAAGTAAGCGAAATTTTATGATTTCTTTTGAGGAAGCTTTCTCATACGTATATTTTATCTATAAAAAACGTTTTTCAGAAAATCCTTGATAATGACTTGAATCGTCAAAAAATGCAATAAAATAACGTTTTATAGCATTTTTGAATATTTATAAATTATTTACATATTTTAAAAAAATCTTATTAAAAATCTATAAAAATCAATATTATTATAGAATATTTCATATTATTTTTTAAAAAATACATTAAACATTAAAAAGGTCAGAAAAATGTGCTAAAATGGTATTTTATTGCATATTTCGACGTTTTAGAGCGGTTTGAGTGATTTTTCTGACAAAACACATTTTTAGCTAAAATACTTAGATTATCAAACTTCTAAATAGAATTTCTACTGCAATTGAAATTTATGGGAAGAGTAAGCGAAATTTTATGATTTTTTTTCAGGAATCTTACTCATAAGTATATTTTATATATAAAAAATAGTTTTTTAGAAAATCCTTGAAAATGCCTTGAATCGTCAAAAAATTCAATAAAATAATGTTTTATATCATTTTAAATATTTATAAATTTACATATTTAAAAAAAATCTTATTAAAAATCTATAAAAATCAATATTATTATAGAATATTTCACATTATTTTTTAAAAAATACATGAAACATTAAAAAGCTCAGAAAAATGTGCTAAAATGGTATTTTATGGCAAATTTCGACGTTTTAGAGCGGTTTTAGAGCTTTTATGATAAAACTCATTTTTTAGCTAAAATACTTAGAATATCAAACTTCTAAATATAATTTCTAATGCAATTAAAATTTATGAGAAAAGTTAGCGAAATTTTATGATTTTTTTTTTCAGGAATCTTACACATAGGTATATTTTATAAAAAAAAATAGTTTTTCAGAAAATCCTTGAAAATGCCTTGAATCGTCAAAAAATGCAATAAAATAACGTTTTATATAATTTTTTAATATTTATAAATTATTTACATATTTTAAAAAAATCCCATTAAAAATCTGTAAAAATTAATATTATTATAGTATATTTCTTATTATTTTCCAAAAAATACATGAAACATTAAAAAGCTCAGAAAAATGTGCTAAAATGGTATTTTATTGCATATTTTGACGTCTTAGAGCGGTTTGAGTGCTTTTCTGACAAAACTCATTTTTTAGCTAAAATACTTAGATTATCATAAAAACTTTGCTAAAATGGTATTCTATTGCATATTTTGACGTTTTAGAGCTGTTTGAGTGCTTTTCTGACAAAACTCATTTTTTAGCTAAAATACTTAGACTATCAAACTTTTAAATAGAATTTCTACTGCAATTAAAATTTATGGGAAAAGTAAGCGAAATTTTATGATTTTTTTTTTTTTTTGAGGAAGCTTACTCATAGGTATATTTTATCTAAAAAAGTAGTTTTTCAAAAAATCATTGAAAATGCCTTGAATCGTCGAAAAATGCAAAAAAATAACGTTTTGTAGTATTTTTTAATATTAATAAATTACATATTTTTAAAAAATCCCTTTAAAAATCTATAAAAATCAATATTAATATAGAATATTTCGTAATATTTTTCCAAAAATACATGAAACATAGAAAAGCTCATAAAAATGTTCTAAAATGGTATTTTATTAATGGGAAAAGTTAGCGAAATTTTATGATTTTTTTTAAGGAAGCTTATTCATAGGTATATTTTATCTAAAAAAAATAGTTTTTTTCAGAAAATCCTTGAAAATGCCTTCAATCGTCAAAAATTGCAATAAAATAACTTTTTGTACTATTTTTTAATAATTATAAATTATTTACATATTTTTAAAAAAATCTATTAAAAATTTATAAAAAACAATATTATTTTAGAATATTTCATATTATTTTTCAAAAAAATATATGAAAGATTGAAAAGCTTGCATATTTCGACGTTTAAGAGCAGTTTGAGTGCTTTACTGACAAAACTTTTTTTTTAGCTAAAATACTTAGATTATCAAACTTTTAAATATAATTTCTACTGCAATTGAAATTTATAGGAAAATTAAGCGAAATTTTTTTATTTGTTTTTGAGGAAGCTTACTCATAGGTATATTATATCTAAAAAAACAGTTTTTTCAGAAAATCCTCTAAAATGCCTTGAATCGTCAAAAAATGCAATAAAATAACGTTTTATATCATTTTTTTAATATTTATAAATTATTTACATATTTAAAAAAAATCCCATTAAAAATCTGTAAAAATCAATATTATTATAGAATATTTCTTATTATTTTCCAAAAAATACATGAAACATTAAAAAGCTCAGAAAAATGTGCTAAAATGGTATTTTATTGCATATTTTGACGTCTTAGAGCGGTTTGAGTGCTTCTCTGACAAAACTAATTTTTTAGCTAAAATACTTAGATTATCATAAAAACTTTGCTAAAATGGTATTCTATTGCATATTTTGACGTTTTAGAGCTGTTTGAGTGCTTTTCTGACAAAACTCATTTTTTAGCTAAAATACTTAGACTATCAAACTTTTAAATAGAATTTCTACTGCAATTAAAATTTATGGGAACAGTAAGCGAAATTTTATTATTTTTTTTTTTTTTTTGAGGAAGCTTACTCATAGGTATATTTTATCTAAAAAAGTAGTTTTTCAAAAAATCATTGAAAGTGCCTTGAATCGTCGAAAAATGCAAAAAAAAAACGTTTTATAGTATTTTTTAATATTAATCATTTACATATTTTTAAAAAAACTTTAAAAATCTATAAAAATCAATATTATTATAGAATATTTCTTATTATTTTCCAAAAAATACATGAAACATTAAAAAGCTCAGAAAAATGTGCTAAAATGGTATTTTATTGCATATTTTGACGTCTTAGAGCGGTTTGAGTGCTTTTCTGACACAACTCATTTTTTAGCTAAAATACTTAGATTATCATAAAAACTTTGCTAAAATGGTATTCTATTGCATATTTTGACGTTTTAGAGCTGTTTGAGTGCTTTTTTTTTTTTTTTGAGGAAGCTTACTCAGGTATATTTTATCTAAAAAAGTAGTTTTTCAAAAAATCATTGAAAATGCCTTGAATCGTCAAAAAATGCAATAAAATAACGTTTTATATCATGTTTGAATATTATTTTTCAAAAAATACATGAAACATTAAAAAACTCATAAAAATGTGCTAAAATGGTATTTAATTGCATATTTCGACGTTTTACAGCGGTCTGAGTGCTTTTCCGATAAAATTAATTTTTTAGCCCAAATACTTAGATTATCAAACGTTTAAATAGAATTTCTACTGCAATTGAAATTTATGATAAAAGTAAGCGAAATTTTATGATTTTTTTTGAGGAAGCTTTCTCATACGTATATTTTATCTATAAAAAACGTTTTTCAGAAAATCCTTGATAATGACTTGAATCGTCAAAAAATGCAATAAAATAACGTTTTATAGCATTTTTGAATATTTTTAAATTATTTACATATTTTAAAAAAATCTTATTAAAAATCTATAAAAATCAATATTATTATGGAATATTTCATATTATTTTTTAAAAAATACATTAAACATTAAAAAGCTCAGAAAAATGTGCTAAAATGGTATTTTATTGCATATTTCGACGTTTTAGAGTGGTTTGAGTGTTTTTCTGACAAAACACATTTTTAGCTAAAATACTTATATTATCAAACTTCTAAATAGAATTTCTACTGCAATTGAAATTTATGGGAAGAGTAAGCGAAATTTTATGATTTTTTTTCAGGAATCTTACTCATAAGTATATTTTATATAAAAAAAATGTTTTTTTAGAAAATCCTTGAAAATGCCTTGAATCGTCAAAAAATTCAATAAAATAACGTTTTATATCATTTTGAATATTTATAAATTTACATATTTAAAAAAAATCTTATTAAAAATCTTTAAAAATCAATATTATTATAGAATATTTCACATTATTTTTCAAAAAATACATGAAACATTAAAAAGCTCAGAAAAATGTGCTAAAATGGTATTTTATTGCATGTTTTGACGTCTTAGAGCGGTTTGAGTGCTTTTCTGACAAAACTCATTTTTTAGCTAAAATACTTAGACTATCAAACTTTTAAATAGAATTTCTACTGCAATTAAAATTTATGGGAAAAGTAAGCGAAATTTTATGATTTTTTTTTTTTTTTTTGAGGAAGCTTACTCATATGTATATTTTATATAAAAAAGTAGTTTTCAAAAAATCATTGAAAATGCCTTGAATCGTCGAAAAATGCAAAAAAATAACGTTTTATAGTATTTTTTAATATTAATAAATTACATATTTTTAAAAATCCTTTAAAAATCTATAAAATCAATATTAATATAGAATATTTCGTAATATTTTTCCAAAAATACATGAAACATAGAAAAGCTCATAAAAATGTTCTAAAATGGTATTTTATTTATGGGAAAAGTTAGCGAAATTTTATGATTTTTTTTTAAGGAAGCTTACTCATAGGTATATTTTATCTAAAAAAAATAGTTTTTTTCAGAAAATCCTTGAAAATGCCTTGAATCGTCAAAAATTGCAATAAAATAACTTTTTGTACTATTTTTTAATAATTATAAATTATTTACATATTTATAAAAAAATCTATTAAAAATTTATAAAAAACAATATTATTATAGAATATTTCATATTATTTTTCAAAAAAATACATGAAAGATTGAAAAGCTTATAAAAATGTGCTAAAATCTTATTTTATTGCATATTTCGACGTTTTAGAGCAGTTTGATTGCTTTTCTGAAAAAACTTTTTTTTTAGCAAAATACTTAGATTATTAAACTTTTAAATAGAATTTCTACTGCAATTGAAATTTATGGGAAAATTAAGCGAAATTTTTTTATTTGTTTTTGAGGAAGCTTACTCATAGGTATATTTTATCTAAAAAAACAGTTTTTTCAGAAAATCCTTGAAAATCCCTTGAATCGTCAAAAAATGAAAAAAAAAAAATAACGTTTTATAGCATTTTTGAATAATTATAATTTATTTACATATTTTTAAAAAATCCCTTTAAAAATCTATAAAAATAGATTATTATAGAATATTTCATACTATTTTTTAAAATATACGTGAAATATTTAAAAGCTCCGAAAAATGTGCTGAAATGGTATTTTATTGCATATTTCGACGTTTTAGAGCGGTTTGAGTGTTTTTCTGACATAACTCATTTTTTTAACTAAAATACTTAGATTATTAAACTTTTAAATAGAATTTCTACTGCAATTTAAATTTATGGCAAAAGTAAGCGAAATTTTATGATTTTTTTTTGAGGAAGCTTTCTTATAGGTATGGTTTATCTAAAAAAACAGTTTATCAGACAATCCTTGAAAATGACTTGAATCTTCAAAAAATGCAAGAAAATAACGTTTTATAGCATTTTTGAATATTTATAAATTATTTACATATTTTTAAAAAATCCCATTAAAAATCTATAAAAATCAATATTAATTTAGAATATTTCATATTATTTTCCAAAAATACATGAAACATTAAAAAGCTCATAAAAATGTGCTAAAATGGTATTTTATTGCATATTTCGACGTTTTAGAGCGGTTTGAGTGTTTTTCTGACATAACTCATTTTATTAACTAAAATACTTAGATTAACAAACTTTTAAATAGAATTTCTACTGCAATTTAAATTTATGGAAAAAGTAATCGAAATTTTATGATTTTTTTTGAGGAAGGTTACTCATATGTATGTTTTTTCTATAAAAAAATAGTTTTTCAGAAAAACCTTGAAAATGCCTTGAATCGTTAAAAAATGCAATAAAATAACTTTTTTTTTAATTTTTGAATATATATAAATTTACATTTTTTTAAAAATTCATTAAAAATCTATAAAAATAAATATTATTATAGAATATTTCATAATTTTTTAAAAAAAATACATAAAAATGTGCTAAAATGGTATTTTATTGCATATTTCGACGTTTTAGAGCGGTTTGAGTGCTTTTCTGAAAAAAACTCATTTTAGCTAAAATACTTAGATTATCAAACTTTTAAATAGAATTTCTAATGCAATTGAAATTTATGGGAAAAGTAAGAGAAATTTTATGATTTTTTTTGAGGAAGCTTTTTTATAGGTATGTTTTATCTAAAAAAAAACAGTTTTTTAGAAAATCCTTGAAAATGACTTGAATCGTCAAAAAATGCAATAAAATGATGTTTTATAGCATTTTTGAATATATATATAAATTTACATATTTTAAAAATCTCATTAAAATCTATAAAAATCAATATTATTATGAATATTTATATTTTTTCAAATACATGAAACATTAAAGCTCATAAAAATGTTCTAAATGGTATTTTATTGTATATTTGATGTTTTAAGTGATATGAGTGCTTTTCTGAAGAAAAATCATTTTAAGCTAAAATACTTAGAATATGAACTTATATAGAATTTCTAATGCAATTGAAATTTATGAGAAAAGTAAGCAAATTTAAGATTTATTTAAAGAAATTTTCTCATAGGTATATTTATCTAAAAAACAGTTTTCAGAAAACTTGAAAATGACTTGAATGTCAAAATGCAATAAAATGATGTTATAGCATTTGAATATATATAATTTACATATTTTAAAAATCTCAATAAAAATCTATAAAATCAATATTATTATAGAATATTTCATATTTTTCAAAATAATGAAACATTAAAGCTGAAAATATCTAAATGGTATTTTATGTATTTGACGTTAAGCGGTTTGAGTTCTTTGATAAACCTTTTTAGCTAAATACTTAGATTATCAATCTTAAATAGAATTTCAACTGCAATTGAATTTTGGAAAAGTAGGAAATTTATGATTTTAGGAAGCTTACTCATAGGATATTTATTTAAAACAGTTTTCAGAAAATCCTTGAAAATACCTTGAATCGTCCAAAATTCAATAAATTACGTTAATAGCATTTTAATATTTATCAATTATTATATTTAAAAATCATAAATTTATAGAATATTTCATATTATTTCAAAATACATGAAATATTAAAGCCAATAATGTGGTAAAACGGTATTTTTATATTTCGACGTTAAGCGGTTTGAGTGCTTTTCGACAAACTCATTTAGCTAAAATACTTAGATTATCAAACTTTAAATAGAATTCTCTGCAATTGAAATTTATGGAAAAGTAAGGAAATTTTATGATTTTTTGAGGAAGTACTCATAGTATGTTTTATCTAAAAAATGTTTTTCAGAAAATATTAAAATGCTTGAATCGTCAAAAATGCAATAAAATAACGTTTTATATAATTTTTAATATTTATAAATTATTTATATTTTAAAAAATCCATTAAAAATCTATAAAATAAATAATTATAGAATATTCATATTATTTTTAAAAATACATGAAACATTAAAAAGCTCAGAAAAATGTGTAAATGGTATTTTATTGCATATTTCGAGTTTTAGAGCGGTTTGAGGCTTTTTGACAAAACTCATTTTTAGCTAAAATACTTAGATTATCAAACTTTTAAAAAATTTCTCTGATTTAAATTATGAAAAGTAAGTGAAATTTTATGATTTTTTTGATCTATTCTGTCAAAACTCATTTTTTAGCTAAAATGATTATGAAACTTTTAAATAGAATTTCTACTGCAATTGAAATTTATGGGAAAAGTAAACTAAATTTTATGATTTTTTTAGAGGAAGCTTAATCATAGGTATATTTTATCTAAAAAAACAGTTTTTCAGAAAATCCTTGAAAATCCTTTGAATCGTCAAAAAATGAAAAAAAAAATTACATTTTATAGCATTTTTGAATAATTATAAATTATTTACGTATTTTTAAAAAATCCCTTTAAAAATCTATAAAAATCAAATTTAATATAGAAAATTTCATACTATTTTTCGAAAAATACGTGAAACATTGAAAAGCTCAAAAAAATGTGATGAAATGTTATTTTATTGCATATATCGACGTTTTAGAGCGGTTTGAGATCTTTTCTGACAAAACTCATTTTTTAGCTAAAATACTTAGATTATCCAATTTTTAAATAGAATTTCTACTGCAATTGAAATTTATGGGAAAAGTAAGAGAAATTTTATATTTTTTTGAGGAAGCGTACTCTTAGGAATATATCATTTAAAAAAATTAGTTTTACAGTAAATCCTTGAAAATGCCTTGAATCGTCAAAAAATGCAATAAAATATCGTTTTATAGCATTTTTGAATATTTAAAAATTATTTACATTTTTAGAAAAATCCTATTAAAAATCTAAAAAAATCAATATTATTTTAGAATATTTTATGTTATTTTTCAAAATATACGTGATAAATGTGCTAAAATAGTATTTTATTGCATATTTCGACGTTTTAGAGTGGTTTGAGGTCTTCTATGACAAAACTCATTTTTTAGCTAAAATACTTAGAATATCAAACTTTTAAATAGAATTTCTTCTGCAATTTAAATTTATTTTAAAAGTAAGCAAAATTTTATGATTCTTTTTAGAGGAAGGGTACTCATATGTATGTTTTATGTAAAAAACAAGTAGTTTTTCAGAAAATCCTTAAAAATGCCTTGAATCGTCAAAAAAATGCTATAAAATAATGTTTTATATCATTTTTTAATATTTATAAATTATTTACATGTTTTAAAACAAATCCCATTAAAAATCTATAAAAATAAATTATTATAGAATATATCATATTATTTTCCAAAAATACATGAAACATTAAAAAGCTCAGAAAAATGTGGTAACATGGTATTTTATTGCATATTTCGACGTTTTAGAGCTAAAATCTATTAAATAGAATTTCTTCTGCAATTTAAATTTTTGGGAAAAGTAAGCAAAATTTTATGATTTTTTTTAGAGGAAGGTTACTCATATGTATGTTTTATCTAAAAAAAATAGTTTTTCAGAAAATCCTTAAAAATGCCTTGAATCGTCAAAAAATGCAATAAAATAACGTTTTATATCATTTTTGAATATATATAAATTTAAAAGTTTGAAAATAACGATTTAGGTAAAAAATGAGTTTTGTCAGAAAAGCACTCAAACTGCTCTAAAACGTTGAAATATGCCATAAAATGCCATTTTAGCACATTTTTCTGAGCTTTTTAAGGGAGGGGCGAATGAATTCACGTTTTTTTCTTTATTTTGGTCTAATTTCAATGAGATTTTTACAGTGATTTATACAGCTTTTAAAAACCTATACACTGTCTTTGTTATGATTTTTTGCCTTTAGGTTAGGTAGAAAAAATAAAATATGCCAAATTTTAGGGGTCACAAAACCAGTAAATTTCTACAAAATTGGGAAGATGTACAATGCTCTAGTTAACATCAGATGAAAGATAAAGGCTCTATAATTGTTGACCCAATCCATTTTAGCAAAAATGTCAGTAGATTCCATTATAAAAAATGTTGAAGTTAGTGATTTTGTTTTTGCCTTTATTTTGTGGGAAAAAATCAATAAAAACAAAGCTGTAAAAATATTGGAAATCTTTCATGGGTGGTTGTAGAGCCATCATTACTCAATAACGTGTGAAAAAATCATGACAATCCTATTAATACTTTTCGCAAAACATTACAAACAATGTCAATAACTTATTTCTGAGTTATTATTATATTTTTTTCTGTGAAACTCTATGGATATGGCACGCTAAATCTCAGCGAGTTGCATGCATCAGCACATGTTGAGACCCCAGAGGCCACTGAGGTGGCATGAGTCCCTACACTTGAATGGAGGCATCAGAGATGTTGCTATTTAGAGTTTTTATTGAAATAATCATAAAATTGTAATTTTGCAGAGACAAAACTAAAAAAAACCACTAATTGGCAACATGTATTATTTATGACAGCAAGCACAACAAAAATACATTTAAGGAAAAAATATACTTGGAAATATGATATAAACAAGTTGATTACACCAAAATGTTGCCAGAATGATGCACTATTTTTGGTAAGAAAACATTTTTCCAAAATTTTCAATCTTCCTTTCCTAATTTCTGGAACAAGGCTCGCCCTCCCTTAATGTTTCATGTATTTTTGGAAAATAATGTGATATATTCTAAATTAATATTGATTTTTATAGATTTTTAATGGGATTTTTTAAAAATATGTAAATCATTTATAAATATTAAAAAATGCTATAAAACGTTATTTTATTGCATTTTTTGATGATTCAAGGCATTTTCAAGGATTTTCTGAAAATTATTTTTTTTAGATAAAATACACCTATGAGTAAGATTCCTAAAAGAAAATCATAAAATTTTCCTTTCTTTTCCCATAAAGTTCAATTGCAGTAGAAATTCTATTTAAAAGTGAGATAACCTAAGTATTTTAGCTAAAAAATGAGTTTTGCTAGAAAAGCACTCAAACCGCTCAAAACGTTGAAATATGCCATGAAATGCCATTTTAGCACATTTTTCTGAGCTTTTTAATGTTTCATGTATTTTTCGAAAATAATATGAAATACTCTATAAAAATATTGATTTTTATAGATTTTTAATGGGAATTTTAAAAAATATGCAAAGATTTAATAAATATTCAAAAATGCTATAAAACTTGATTTTATTGAATTTTTTGACGATTTAAGGCATTTTCAAAGATTTTCTGAAAAAAAAAACAATTTTTTTAGATAAAATACACCTATGAGTAATCTACCTAAAAGAAAATCATTAAAATTTCCTTACTTTTCCCATAAATTTCAATTGCAGTAAAAATTCTATTTAAAAGTTTGATAATCTAAGTATTTTAGCTTAAAAATGAGTTTTGCCAGAAAAGCACTCAAACCACTCTAAATCGTCGAAATATACAATAAAACACCATTTTAGCACATTTTGATGATATTTTTTATGTTTGATGTATTTTTTGAAAAATAATATGAAATATTATATAATAATATTTATTTTTATAGATTTTTAATTGAATTTTTAAAAATATGTAAATAAAATATAAATATTCATAAATGCTATAAATCGTTTTTTTATTGCAGTTCTTTGACGATTCATTGTATGTTCAAGGATTTTCTGAAAACACTATTTTTTTTAGATAAAATATACCTATGAGTAAGCTTACTCAAAAAAACAAAAACAATAAAATTTCGCTTACTTTTCCCATAAATTTCAATTGCAGTAGAAATATTATTTAAAAGTTTGAAAATCTACGTATATTAGCTAAAAAACGAGTTTTGTCAGAAAAGTACTCAAACTGCTCTAAAACGTCGAAATATGCAACAAAATGCCATTTTAGTACATTTTTCTGAGCTTTTTATTATTTCATGTATTTTTGGAAAATAATATGAAATATTCTATAAAAATATTGATTTTTATAGATTTTTAATGGGAGTTTTTAAAAATATGTAAATAATTAATATATATTCAAAAATGCTATAAAACTTGATTTTATTGCATTTTTGACAATTTGAGGCATTTTCAAAGATTTTCTGAAAAAAAAAATTTTTTTTAGATAAAATGCACCTATGAGTAACCTTCCGAAAAGAAAATCATTAAATTTTGCTTACTTTTCCCATAAATTTCAATTGCATAGAAATTCTATTTAAAAGTTTGATAATCTAAGTATTTTAGCTAAAAAATGAGTTTTGCTAGAAAAGCACTCAAACCGCTCTTTTAGGAAGCTTACTCATAGGTATATTTTATCTAAAAAAATAGTTTTTCAGAAAACCTTGAAAATGCCTTAATCGTCAAAAATGCAATAAAATCAAGTTTTATAGCATTTTTTAATATTTATAAATTATTTACATATTTTTAAAAATCCCATTTAAAAAACTATAAAAATCAATATTTTATTGAATATTTCATATTATTTTCGAAAAATACGAAACATTTAAAAAGTCAGAAAAATGTGCTAAAATCGTATTTTTTTGCATATTTCGACGTTTTAGAGCGGTTTGAGTGCTTTTCGGCAAAACTCATTTTTAGCTAAAATACTTCATTTTCACACTTTTAAATAAATTTCACTGCAATTGAAATTTATGGGAAAAGTAAGCAAAATTTTATGATTTTCTTTTAGGAAGCTTACTATAGGTATATTTTATTTATAAAAATAGTTTTTCAGAAAATCTTGAAAATGCCTTAAATCGTCAAAATGCAATAAAATCAAGTTTTATAGCATTTTTGAATATATATTAATTATTTACATATTTTTAAAAATCCTAATAAAAATCTATAAAAATCAATATTTTTATAGAATATTTCATATTATTTTCGAAAATACATGATAAAATACGTGATAAAATCGTATTTTATTGCATATTTCGACGTTTTAGAGCGGTTTGAGTGCTTTTCTGGCAAAACTCATTTTTCAGCTAAAATACTTAGATTTTCACACTTTTAAATAGAATTTCTACTGCAATTGAAATTCATGGGAAAAGTAAGCAAAATTTTATGATTTTCTTTTGGAAGCTTATTTCATAGGTACATTTTATTAAAAATAGTTTTTCAGAAAATCCTTGAAAATGCCTTAATCGTCAAAAATGCAATAAAATCAAGTTTTATAGCATTTTTGAATATTTATTAATTATTTACATATTTTTAAAAATCCCATTAAAAATCTATATAAATCAATATTTTTTGAATATTTCATATTATTTTCGAAAATACATGATAAAATACGTGATAAAAACGTATTTTATTGCATATTTCGACGTTTTAGAGCGGGTTTGGGTTTTCTGGAAATCATTTTCAAAAATACTTGATTTTCACACTTTTAAATGGAATTTTACTGCAATTGAAATTTATGGGAAAAGTAAGCAAAATTTAATGACTTTCTTTTGGAAGTTTCTCATAGGTATATTTTTCAAAAATAGTTTTCAGAAAATCCTTTAAAATGCTCTGAATCGTCAAAAATGCAATAAATAACGTTTTATAGCTTTTTTAATATTTATAAAATTTTTTAATATTTTAAAAAAACCCATTTAAAATCTATAAAACAACATTTATTTAGAATATTTCATATTATTTTCCAAAAAAACATGAAACATTAAAAGCTCAGAAAAATGTGCTAAAATCGTTTATGAATTTCGACGTTTTAGAGCGGTTTGAGTGCTTTTTACAAAACTCCACTTTTAAATAGAATTTCTACTGCAATTGAAATTTTGGGAAAAGTAAGCAAAATTTTATGATTTTCTTTTTGGAAGCTTACTCATGGTATATTTTTCTAAAAATAGTTTTCAGAAAACCTGAAATGCCTTGAACGTCAAAAATGCAAAAAATCGTTTTATAGCATTTTTGAATATTTATAAATTATTTACATATTTTTAAAAAATCCCATTAAAAATCTATAAAAATCAATATTTTTATAGAATATTTCTATTTTTTTCGAAAAAAACATGAAACATTAAAATGCTCAGAAAATGTGCTAAAATCGTATTTTATTGTATTTCGACGTTTTAGAGCGGTTTATGCTTTTCGACAAAACTCATTTTTTAGCTAAAATATTACATTTTCACACTTTTTAAATAGAATTTCTACTGCAATTGAAATTTATGGGAAAAGTAAGCAAAATTTTATGATTTTTTTAGGGAAACTTACTCATGGGTATATTTTTCTAAAAAAGTTTTTCAGAAAACCTTGAAAATGCCCTTGAACGTCAAAAAAAGCAAAAAATAACGTTTTATAGCATTTTTTAATATTTATAAAAATTTTTTTCATATTTTTAAAAACCCATTATATATCTATAAAAAACAAATTTTTATAAATATTTATATTACTTTCGAAAAAAAAATGAAACATTAAAACTAAGAAAATGTGCTAAAAAACGCATTTTTGGAATTTGCGTTTTAAGGGTTTTTCTTTTTTGACAAAATCATTTTTTAGCAAAAAATTACATTTTTTTAATTTTTTTAAAAGAATTT
>WNWK01013642.1:0-27500 GCA_009830355.1 Cherax destructor
TTTGGTTACGCCGTATCTTTAAAGCATAAAGATATTGTCTTTTGTTGGGTCCCTGGTCATGTTGACGTACAGGGCAATGAACAGGCAGACACTGCTGCGCGGTCAGCAGTACATGACCTTCCAGTTTCATATAGAGGTGTTCCTTTCACGGACTATTTTGCGGTCATTGCTACCCACCTTCGCACCCGTTGGCACAACGCTGGTCTGACCTGCTGAATAACAAACTTCATTCTATTAAACCGGTTATAGGTTTCTGGCCTTCTTCTTGTCACCAATGTCGAGGTTGGGAGACTACACTCTCCCGTCTTCGCATCGGCCACACTCGTCTTACTCACGGGTATCTCATGGAGAGGCTCCCTGCCCCTCTCTGTGAGCATTGTCAGGTTCCAGTGTCTGTTCGACATATCCTGTTGGACTGCCCACTCTATCAACGAGCACGCAGAATTTACCTCCAACGACGTCTTCGCTCTGCGGCCCTTTCTTTACCTTCCCTTCTTGCAGATGGCCCCTCCTTTAATCCTGACTCTCTCATTGACTTTTTGACAGAAACTGACTTACTACACAAACTCTGAAGATTATACCTCTAGCACCTCCCTCAGTCCCTTCTACCTCGATCTCTTGCTACCCTCCTCCCCTGCACAATCCACCGTCATCTTGCACTCCATACCCTACTAATCGTCCATCTCCCTCTTACAACCCACTCTCCCTGCATCCTACAATAACCTGCAGCGCTGTATAACCCCTGTGGTTTAGCGCTTTTATTTGATTATAATAATAATAATTTATTGTGGAGAATTTCACCACCCAGTGAGGGATAATAATGTTAAGTTAGAAATATGGAGGATTTATAACTTAATCATAAATCTAATAAAAATGATCCGTAAAATAGGAGATGATAAAGTGTGGAAGTAAATAAAAGACCCATGTGGGTTTACCACATGTTTTTGAACACAAAAATAATAAAAATGGACCTAAGAATGGACCCTAAATGCTGGAAAGGTAGGCTGTATAAATTTTTATTTAAATGTTTGTAGCTCAGTCATGACACCCTAGGTAGAGTGTATAAATGTTTATGTAAGTCATGACACCCTAGATAGCCTGTGTATAAATGTAGCTTATGTATAAATGTTTAAGTAAGTAGGTTGTAAAACTGGTCATCCACAAGAGGTAACAGCGTAAAAGAGAGAGAAGACAGAGGTGTAGTGTAGTGTGTTGTTGCTGTCTGGAGAGAGAGTAGAGTCTACACTGTCTCTAGACAGCAGTCCCAGTCACACCACACTTCACCTCCCCTGTCTCTCTTGACAGCAGTCCCAGACACACTATACCTCCCCTGTCTCTCTAGACAGCAGTACCAGTCACACTACACTTCCCCTGTCTATAGACAGCAATCCCACACCTCCCCTGTCTCTCTAGACAACAGTCCCAGGTACACTACACTACACCTCCCCTGTCTCTCGACAGCAGTCCCAGACACCACACTACACCACCTCTCTCTCTCTAGACAGCAGTCCCAGACACACTACACTATACCTCCTCTGTCTATTGAGTAGACAGGTGTAGTGTAGTGTCTGGTGTTCCAGAGTAGACTGAGGAGGTGTAGTGTAGTGTCTGGGGCTCCAGACACAATAGACAGGAGGTGTAGTGTGTCTTGTGTTGCTGTCTAAAGACAGCAGCGTCCTCTTACCGTCCCACACTAGCGGGAGGAAGTCAAGCTTAACATGATTTCCCAAAGTCACGGCTGCCCATAACTTGTGTTCCTGGTGCCTGCACAATATGACCTGCTTTCTCAAAGCTAGAGGAGACGTGTAGAAGAGACGGGTGAAGACGTGTAGAAGAGACGAGTGGAGAAAGAGATATGCGGAGATGTATGGAGGAGACGTGTAGAAGAGGCGTGTGGAGATGTATGGAGGAGACGTGTAGAACAATGAGGATATAACAAATTTGACAATTTGTCAATAAACAAAGAGAAACAGGCGAATACACGAACCGTGGAGCTGACAGTACACAACACTGAACAACAAGGGAGCTGACAGTACACCAACACTGTACTACCATGTTACTGACAGTACACCAACACTGAACAACCATGGTGCTGACAGTACACCAACACTGAAAAACCATGGTGCTGACAGTACACCAACACTGAACAACCAGGGTGCTGACAGTACACCAACACTGAACAACCAGGGTGCTGACAGTACACCAACACTGAACAATCAGGGTGCTGACAGTACACCAACACTGAACAACCAGGGAGCTGACAGTACACCAACACTGTACTACCATGTTACTGACAGTACACCAACACTGAACAACCATGGTGCTGACAGTACACCAACACTGAAAAACCAGGGAGCTGACAGTAAAATAACAACAGGAGGCCTGGTCACAGACCGGGCCGCGGGGGCGTTGACCCCTGGAATTCTCTCCAGGTAGAACCACCAGGGTGCTGACAGTACACCAACACTGAACAACCATGGTGCTGACAGTACACCAACACTGAACAACCAGGGTGCTGACAGTACACCAACACTGAACAACCAGGGTGCTGACAGTACACCAACACTGAACAACCAGGGTGCTGACAGTACACCAACACTGAACAATCAGGGTGCTGACAGTACACCAACACTGAACAACCATGGTGCTGACAGTACACCAACACTGAACAACAAGGGTGCTGACAGTACACCAACACTGAACAACCATGGTGCTGACAGTACACCAACACTGAACAATCAGGGTGCTGACAGTACACCAACACTGAACATTCAGGGTGCTGACAGTACAATAACACTGAACAACCAGGGTGCTGACAGTACACCAACACTGAACAATCAGGGTGCTGACAGTACACCAACACTGAACAACCATGGTGCTGACAGTACACCAACACTGAACAATCAGGGTGCTGACAGTACACCAACACTGAACAACCAGGGTGCTGACAGTACACCAACACTGAACAATCAGGGTGCTGACAGTACACCAACACTGAACAACCATGGTGCTGACAGTACACCAACACTGAACAACCAGGGTGCTGACAGTACACCAACACTGAACAACCATGGTGCTGACAGTACACCAACACTGAACAATCAGGGTGCTGACAGTACACCAACACTGAACAATCAGGGTGCTGACAGTACAATAACACTGAACAACCAGGGTGCTGACAGTACACCAACACTGAACAATCAGGGTGCTGACAGTACAATAACACTGAACAATCAGGGTGCTGACAGTACACCAACACTGAACAACCATGGTGCTGACAGTACACCAACACTGAACAACCATGGTGCTGACAGTACACCAACACTGAACAACCAGGGTGCTGACAATACACCAACACTGAACAATCAGGGTGCTGACAGTACACCAACACTGAACAATCAGGGTGCTGACAGTACAATAACACTGAACAACCAGGGTGCTGACAGTAAGAACATAAGAAAGGCGGAACACTGCAACAGGCCTACTGGCCCATACTTGGCAGGTCCATATCAAAACCAACCCACCAACAAAAATATTTGTGTAATAATATTGGTAGAATTACCGACAATATGTTAAGTAAAAGGACACAAATGCAACTAATGTGACATTTTATTGTGGCAACGTTTCGCTCTCCAGGAGCTTTTTCAAACCGTTACAAGCGATACATGGACACAGAGGGTATATATATATACTCTCCAAGTGAGGTGTAATACTAGTGGTGGTAGAAGTAGTAGTGATACAATAAGGTAGAACAATCAATTTGCACATGAGTAAAAGGTGATAAAACAATTACATGGGTAGTATAAACATAGGTTAGACAAATATTTCTGCTGGAGGTTGGAATAGAGAAGGCCTGTAGGAGTGTTCCACATCTACGATGTGCTTGTGTTGAATTAGCAGGAGAGACTATGTGATGGTAGGGTTCACCGTTTTCAGGAGGATTCTTGCTAAGACTTCAGAGATGGTGAAGATGCCTTTGTTTTGTTTAATTGTGTTAGACACAGCGATAAGTGCTGATTCAAGGCACTTGCGTCTACGGAAATTAGTTTCTTTGATTACTAGTCGGGCGTCTTTGAATTTCATGAGATGATTGTTGGAATTTCGGTGTTGTACGCAGGCGTTGTTCAGGTTATCGTTCCTACATGCATTAATGTGTTCATTGAGGCGTGTTTCGAGGTTTCTTGCTGTTTCTCCTACATAAATTCTGTCGCAGCCTCCACAGGGTATAGTGTAGACCCCTGCGTTGACTGGTTCATGGTGCTTGGATTTAGTCCTGGTTAGATCCTTAATAGAAGTACTGGAAGCGATGGCGACTCTAGTGTTAGCTTGTGCAAATACTTTAGAAATGTTGGATGCAACCTGGCTGTTGGGAAGAATTATAACTTTGTTTGGAGTGGTGTTGATCGCCGGTTCAACTGTTTTTCTTTCAATAACAGACTCTACAAACAAACATACGGCATGGGAATGGGGTCCCCCATCAGTGCCGTCTTAGCTAACTTGTACATGGAACACCTAGAGGCTGAACACTTCGCAAACATCATCCCCTCAAGCGTCACTTGGTTACGTTACGTAGACGACGTCCTCGTAATAACTCCCAAACGTTTTGATATACGGAATCTTCAGGCAAGTCTCAACGCAGTTGAACCGGCGATCCAGTTTACACTAGAAGAAGAGTCCAATGACAAGCTACCCTTTCTAGACGTCCTCATCCACAAAGTAGTAGATAACATCCTAAGATTTCAAGTTTACCGGAAACCTACAAATAAAAATGATCTCACACACTTCTATTCCAGTCAAGATACTAAGACCAAAAGAGGTATCATCATCGGATTTTTCCTAAGAGCTTACCGAATTTGTAGTCCTGAGTTTCTTGACGAGGAATGTACATACATTCACCAAACCTTCGCTGTATAACCCCTGTGGTTTAGCACTTCTTTTGATTATAATAATAATAATCACCAAACCTTCACTGATTTACATTTTCCTTCCTTTTTCATCAAAGATTGCAAGAAAAGAGCTCTTCAGATCATTAATTCTCCACGCGCCAACACCACTCCAAACAGTTATAATTCTTCCCAACAGCCAGGTTGCATCCAACATTTCTAAAGTATTTGCACAAGCTAACACTAGAGTCGCCATCGCTTCCAGTACTTCTATAAAGGATCTAACCAGGACAAAATCCAAGCACCATGAACCAGTCAACGCAGGGGTCTACACTATACCCTGTGGAGGCTGCGACAGAATTTATGTAGGAGAAACAGCAAGAAACCTCGAAACACGCCTCAATGAACACATTAATGCATGTAGGAACGATAACCTGAACAACGCCTGCGTACAACACCGAAATTCCAACAATCATCTCATGAAATTCAAAGATGCCCGACTAGTAATCAAAGAAACTAATTTCCGTAGACGCAAGTGCCTTGAATCAGCACTTATCGCTGTTTCTAACACAAACAAAACAAAGGCAGCTTCACCATCTCTGAAGTCTTAGCAAGAATCCTCCTGAAAACAGTAAACCCTACCATCACATAGTCTCTCCTGCTAATTCAACACAAGCACATAGTAGATGTGGAACACTCCTACAGGCCTTCTCTATTCCAACCTCCAGCAGAAATATTTGTCTAACCTATGTTTATACTACCCATGTAATTGTTTTATCACCTTTTACTCATGTGCAAATTGATTGTTCTACCTTATTGTATTACTACTACTACTACAACTTATATCACTACTACTTCTACCACCACTAGTATTACACCTCACTTGGAGAGTATATATATACCATCTGTGTCCATGTATCGCTTGTAACGGCTTGAAAAAGCTCCTGGAGAGCGAAACGTTGCCACAATAAAATGTCACATTAGTTGCATTTGTGTCCTTTTACTTAAAAATATTTGTCCAACCCATCGCCATCCAAGCAACAAGCCCCGACAAACCCCCCCCACCCCAACCATTGTGCAAGTCCCGTTCAAATCCAACCCCTCTCACTCACAACAACACAGAAATAAGGAAGAATGCAGCAAGCCAACTGGTCCACACTAGGTAAGTCCCCCTAAAACCCAAAACCAATCCCACAAACAAAATCTACCAAACCCACCTACTCCATCCATGGCACTATAAAATAGGGTACTGAATGAGCCGAAGCACCTGGTCCATCACCAGGGCACTGAATGAGCCGAAGCACCTGGTCCATCACCAGGGCACTGAATGAGCCGAAGCACCTGGTCCATCACCAGGGCACTGAATGACCCGAAGCACCTGGTCCATCACCAGGGTACTGAATGAGCCGAAGCACCTGGTCCATCACCAGGGCACTGAATGAGCCGAAGCACCTGGTCCATCACCAGGGTACTGAATGAGCCGAAGTACCTGGTCCATCACCAGGGTACTGAATGAGCCGAAGTACCTGGTCCATCACCAGGGTACTGAATGAGCCGAAGCACCTGGTCCATCACCAGGGCACTGAATGAGCCGAAGTACCTGGTCCATCACCAGGGTACTGAATGAGCCGAAGCACCTGGTCCATCACCAGGGCACTGAATGAGCCGAAGCACCTGGTCCATCACCAGGGCACTGAATGAGCCGAAGCACCTGGTCCATCACCAGGGCACTGAATGAGCCGAAGCACCTGGTCCATCACCAGGGTACTGAATGAGCCGAAGTACCTGGTCCATCACCAGGGTACTGAATGAGCCGAAGCACCTGGTCCATCACCAGGGCACTGAATGAGCCGAAGTACCTGGTCCATCACCAGGGCACTGAATGAGCCGAAGCACCTGGTCCATCACCAGGGAGCTGACAGTACACCAACACTGAACAACCAGGGAGCTCATAGTACACCAACACTGAACAACCAGGTAGCTGACAGTACACCAACACTGAACAACCAGGTAGCTGACAGTACACCAACACTGTACTACCAGGGTGCTGACAGTACACCAACCCTGAACAGGGTGCTGACAGTACACCAACACTGAACTACCAGGGTGCTGACAGTACACCAACCCTGAACAAACATGGTGCTGACAGTACACCAACACTGAACAACCAGGGAGCTGACAGTACACCAACCCTGAACAAACAGGGTGCTGACAGTACACCAACACTGAACTACCAGGGTGCTGACAGTACACCAACCCTGAACAAACATGGTGCTGACAGTACACCAACTGAACAACCAGGGAGCTGACAGTACACCAACCCTGAACAAACAGGGTGCTGACAGTACACCAACACTGAACTACCAGGGTGCTGACAGTACACCAACACTGAACTACGAGGGTGCTGACAGTACACCAACACTGAACTACCAGGGAGCTGACAGTACACCAACACTGGACAACCAGGTAGCTGACAGTACACCAACACTGAACTACCAGGGAGCTGACAGTACACCAACACTGAACAAACAGGGTGCTGACAGTACACCAACACTGAACTACCAGGGTGCTGACAGTACACCAACACTGGACAACCAGGTAGCTGACAGTACACC
The DNA here is from genome assembly GCA_009830355.1 of Cherax destructor. Taxonomy (NCBI): domain Eukaryota; kingdom Metazoa; phylum Arthropoda; class Malacostraca; order Decapoda; family Parastacidae; genus Cherax; species Cherax destructor. The sequence continues at coordinate 7,499 of WNWK01013642.1, forward strand.
AACACTGAACAACCAGGGAGCTGACAGTACACCAACACTGAACAGGGTGCTGACAGTACACCAACACTGAACTACCAGGGTGCTGACAGTACACCAGCATTGTACTACCAGGATGTTGACAGTGCACCAACACTGTACTACCAGGGTGCTGACAGTACACCAACACTGTACTACCAGGGTGCTGACAGTACACCAACACTGAACTATCAGGGAGCTGACAGTACACCAACACTGAACAACCAGTGAGCTGACAGTACACCAACATTGAACAACCAGGGTGCTGACAGTACACCAACACTGTACTACCAGGGTGCTGACAGTACACCAATACTGAACAACCAGGGTGCTGACAGTACACCAACACTGTACTACAAGGGTGCTGACAGTACACCAACACTGAACAACCAGGGTGCTGATAGTACACCAACACTACTACCAGGGTGCTGACAGTACACCAACACTGAACAACCAGGGTGCTGACAGTACACCAACACTGTACTACCAGGGTGCTGACAGTACACCAAACTGTCATATACACCCATGTACACCCATGAAAAATCATGTACACCCATGTACTACCATGTCCACTCATGTACTACCATGTGCACCCATGTACTACCATATACACTCATGTACTACCATATACGCTCATGTACTACCATGTACACCCATGTACTACCATATACACTTGTACTATCATGTACACTCATGTGTATTACCATGTACACTCATGTACTACCATGTACACATGTACTACCATGTACACATGTACTATCATGTACACATGTACTATCATGTACACATGTACTACCATGTACACTCGTACTACCATGTACACTCATGTACTACTATGTACACATGTACTACCATGTACTAAAATGTAAACCGTGTACTACCATATACTTGAATGTACTACCATGTGCACCCATGTACTACCATGTCCGCCTATGTACTACCATGTTCACCCATGTGCTACCATGTATACCCATGTACTACCATGTACACCCATGTACTATCATGTACTACCATGTACACCCATGTAATACCATGTACACCCATGTAATACCATGTACACCCATGTACTACCAGTTACACTCATTTACTACCATGTACACCCGTGAACTACCATGTACTACCATGTACACCCGTGAACTACAATGTACTACCATGTACACCCGTGAACCACCATGCAATGCCATGTACACCCATGTACACCCATGTAGACCTATGTACGACCATGTATTACCATGTACACCAATGTACTACCATGTACACCCATGTACTACCATGTACACCCATGTACTACCATGCATTACCATGTACTGTCATGTACTATCATGTACTACCATGTACACCCATGTACTACTATGCATTACCATGTACTATCATGTACTACCATGTACACACGCCTCACTGTACAACACACACTGACATGGTTGAACACTGTACAGTGAACATCAGTTATGGAACAAAAGTTCAGGAACATATATAAATATTGTGGACCACATATGAATTGAATACTGTATGAGTAAGAGCTGGTGTGCTGATAGCTGATGAGCTGACGGCCTGCGTTGACAGCTGGTGTGCTGACATCCTGTGCTTATAGCTGATGAGCTGACGGCCTGCGTTGACAGCTGGTGTGCTGACAGCTGGTGTGCTGACAGCCTGTGTGGTGAAGCTGTCAGCCCAGGATAGACTTGAACCTCCATTGGTCAACATTTGCCTAGCATCAGTAGCTGGGCTGCCCTACCCATTACCTTAACAATCTGCTCTAATGTCTAGGAGACTTTTACATTGCTAGGAGACTTCTAGGAGCCTGCTAGGTGACGTTCACATTGCTAGGAGACTTCTAGGAGCCTGCTAGGAGACTTTTACATTGCTAGGAGACTTCTAGGAGCCTGTTAGGAGACTTTTACATTGCTAGGAGACTTCTAGGAGCCTGCTAGGTGACGTTTACATTGCTAGGAGACTTCTAGGAGCCTGCTAGGTGAATTTTACATTGCTAGGAGACTTCTAGAAGCCTACTAGGTGACGTTCACATTGCTAGGAGACTTCTAGGAGCCTGCTAGGTGACGTTCACATTGCTAGGAGACTTCTAGGAGCCTGCTAGGTGACGTTTACATTGCTAGGAGACTTCTAGGAGCCTGCTAGGAGACTTTTACATTGCTAGGAGACTTCTAGGAGCCTGTTAGGAGACTTTTACATTGCTAGGAGACTTCTAAGAGCCTGTTAGGTGACGTTTACATTGCTAGGAGACTTCTAGGAGCCTGCTAGGTGACTTTTACATTGCTAGGAGACTTCTAGAAGCCTACTAGGTGACGTTCACATTGCTAGGAGACTTCTAGGAGCCTGCTAGGAGACTTTTACATTGCTAGGAGACTTCTAGGAGCCTGTTAGGAGACTTTTACATTGCTAGGAGACTTCTAGGAGCCTGCTAGGAGACTTTTACATTGCTAGAAGACTTCTAGGAGCCTGCTAGGGGACTTTTACATTGCTAGGAGACTTCTAGGAGCCTGTAGGTGACGTTCACATTGCTAGGAGACTTCTAGGAGCCTGCTAGGTGACGTTTACATTGCTAGGAGACTTCTAGGAGCCTGCTAGGAGACTTTTACATTGCTAGGAGACTTCTAGGAGCCTGCTAGGTGACGTTTACATTGCTAGGAGACTTCTAGGAACCTGCTAGGTGATGTTTACATTGCTAGGAGACTTCTAGGAGACTTTTACATTGCTAGGAGACTTCTAGGAGCCTGCTAGGTGACGTTACATTGCTAGGAGACTTCTAGGAGCCTGCTAGGAGCCTGCTAGGAGACGTTTACATTGCTAGGAGACTTCTATTAGCCTGCTAGGAGACTTTTACATTGCTAGGAGACTCCTAGGAGCCTGTTAGGAGACTTTTACATTGCTAGGAGACTTCTAGGAGCCTGCTAGGTGATGTTTACATTGCTAGGAGACTTCTAGGAGCCTGCTAGGGGATGTTTACATTGCTAGGAGACTTCTATTAGCCTGCTAATAGACTTTTACATTGCTAGGAGATTTCTATTAGCCTGCTAGGAGAATTTTACATTGCTAGGAGACTTCTAGGAGCCTGTTATGAGACTTTTACATTGCTAGGAGACTTCTAGGAGCCTGCAAGGTGATGTTTACATTGCTAGGAGACTTCTAGGAGCCTGATAGGAGACTTCTAGGAGCATGCTAGGTGACGTTTACATTGCTAGGAGACTTCTAGGAGCCTGCTAGGAGACTTACATTGCTAGGAGACTTACATTGCTAGGAGACTTACATTGCTAGGAGACTTCTAGGAGCATGCTAGGAGACTTTTACATTGCTAGGAGACTTCTAGGAGCCTGCTAGGTGATGTTTGCATTGCTAGGAAATTTCTAGGAGCCTGTTAGGTGATGTTTACATTGCTAGGAGCCTGCTAGGAGACTTTTACATTGCTAGGAGACTTCTATGAGCCTGCTAGGTGATGTTTACATTGCTAGGAGACTTCTAGGAGCATGCTAGGAGACTTTTACATTACTAGGAGACTTCTAGGAGCCTGCTAGGTGATGTTTGCATTGCTAGGAAATTTCTAGGAGCCTGTTAGGTGATGTTTACATTGCTAGGAGCCTGCTAGGAGACTTTTACATTGCTAGGAGACTTCTAGGAGCCTGCTAGGTGATGTTTACATTGCTAGGAGACTTCTAGGAGCATGCTAGGTGACGCTTACATTGCTAGGAGACTTCTAGGAGCATGCTAGGTGACGTTTACATTGCTAGGAGACTTCTAGGAGCATGCTAGGTGACGTTTTGCTAGGAGACTTCTGGGAACCTGTTAGGTGACTTTTACATTGCTAGGAGAGACTGCTATCAGTTGACTGAGAAATACCAGTTATATAGTTGACAGAGAATGTCTGTCTGTCTGTCTGTCTGTCTGTCTCTCTCTCTCTCTCTCTCTCTCTCTCTCTCTCTCTCTCTCTCTCTCTCTCTCCTGGAATTCTCACCTTTAATTGGGAATATTTTTATGACATTTGAACATATGCTGAATAAACTAGACGGTATCCCTGTGTTGAGTGAGCCCAGCCTCCTCTACCTCAGTGGCAGCGCAGAGCGCCGCATCACTTACTACGCCAGTCGAACGAATCATTCACAAATCACTGTGGTGTCATTTTAAAAGCCTAATACACCACCTGATGTTAGTGAATAATACAATATTGTAGTGGTATTGTATCTGCATTAATGAAACAGTCTCTGTCACAGTGTTAGCCTGATAGAAGGTACAGTAAACCACCCTTGATTAACTCGTCATGATCACTAATTAGGGGGTCTTGTGGGGTCTTGAAGGGTCTGGTGGGGTCTTGAAGGGGTCTTGAAGGTGCCTTGAAGGGGTCTTAAAGGTGAGTAGAAGTTACTGCAGCAGCTGAGTATATTGTATTGTAGCAGAGGATATGAGATGAAAGCTCTTAGTCAGCTCTTTTATAAAGCTCTTCTAAATACAAACAACTCAACTCTGTCGTACTCACCTAATTGTGGTTGCAGGGATTCATAGCTCCTGGCCCCGCCTCTTCACTGATCGCTACTGGGGGACGTATGTGTGTGGTTAATCTTGCAACACCTTCAACAATATTGGGAACAAGTTTACCAGGTGATAAGTGCACCAAAGAACGGCCCCTTCACTCAAAATTCAGGCCAGGATATATTGTCCAATATTTTGTCTGGAGATTACGAGCGGAAATCGTGGCGTGTAGATTGTATATTGTGAGGTAATTGTGAGGTTCCCATCATAATGGAAAGTGAGGTTAGGGGGGTTATATCTTCTCTTACCTACCTAGTTCCTCTTGATTCTTTCCTACTCTATGTTGTCCCCTTTATTCTGCTTTCTGCCTTTTCTCTGCTTTGATTGACCTTACTGCCGTATTGCCCACTCTTATTTAACTGTTTCTTTCTCTCCTCTCATCTCTTTCTTCCTTCTTATTTCGTAATGTTCTTTTCTACTCCCGTTCTCATACCTCTCTCTTATTCTCTTGTTCTATCCTCAGCTAGTGTTTATATTGCTAAACGACCCAATTACGACACCACAGAGCAGAACCAGAGGTACTTATTTCCAAGGCAACCTAATATGACACCATAGACCAGAAATAGAGGTGCTTCTTTCAAAGCTAAATCACCCATTACGACACCATAGAGCAGAAACAGAGGTGTTTATTGTTAGAACATCGTTATTTCCCTGTTACTACTGCAGGAGCTCAAGACTCATGACTGTTGGTGGGAAGGAACCTGCTGGTGGTAGACCGCCTGCTGGTGTTGGTGGTGGGGTGGAGGTAAGAAGGGGTGTTGGAGGAAAGGTGGTGGTAGGGGGTGTTGGAGGAGTGGGAGAGGAGCAGGAGGCAAGAGGAGGAGGAGGAGGCTGGAGTCAGTAGTTCCGTGGCCGGCGTCCAGTAACCACACCAGTCTCAACCTCTCCCCACTCAGTCAATAGCCGCACCTCACTCAGTGGAGAGCCTCACCTCCCTCACTCAGTGGACAGCCTCACCTCCCTCACTCAGTGGACAGCCTCACCTCCCTCACTCAGTGGACAGCCACACCTCCCTCACTCAGCGGTGCAGCTTCACCTCGCTCACTCAGCTCCAGTATCATCTCAGTGCTGCTGTTACATCCACTGTGACAAACATCTTAGCAACTCCTGGCAATATTTCTCGCCTTGTTTAAACTCCTTGAAAGATAATCTTTATGCAAGTATTACCCTCCAGTATTTCCCAAGTGAAACAAAGTATATATGATAGTTACATAGTTTTATCTTCGTCATTATCGCAATGTGAATTTACACTTTGTGATAACAGGAAGTGTGGTGGATGACGTGTTGGTATCAAGTAGCGACAAGTGAACACAGTGCTCTCTAACCTTGTCCTAACTCTCGCTAACTCTCCTGTGTTTTCTGCCTTCCGAGTGTCCGCCAGCCTGGAAAATAAAAGCCAGAGTAATAAGATATCTGTATCATTTCAAGAGGTGACATCTCTACGTCTGGACGACAGGAACAATTAGAAAGCACAAGCCTGAAAGAGGTCCCAAGGACGCTGTCTCTGAACCTCTGTCATTAGACTTACGAGTCAGGACGTTTTGGTACATTCACAGAACACCATACACACATCATTTCCAAATATTTTTTAAACAGACTTTACGCCTGTTCGCGTTTAAACAAAAAAGAAAGTCGACCATTTGGCCGGGAGACCAAAAACATCAAGATTTACGAAGGTGTTGAATGCAGAGGTGACCTGATGGTGTGTTGACATCAGAACAGTGTAAACCAGCTGTAACTTGAGGATGGTGTATTGACATCAGCACAGTGTAAACCAGCTGTAACTTGAGGATGGTGTATTGACATCAGCACAGTGTAAACCAGCTGTAACTTGAGGATGGTGTATTGACATCAGCACAGTGTAAACCAGCTGTAACTTGAGGATAAGTATAATATACTTTTACTGTTTCAACATTAACTGACGATCTTTTACGCTGAAGTGGAGAAAAAAGCAGCCAAAAGATTGACATAGCAGAAGAGGAATATTTGTGAAGCATGTCGAGTAGCAGTGACATGTCCCCGTGTGTGGGTTACAAGATGTTTCTCAGAGAATGCAAACTACAGGGGTTTGATTACTAGTGTGTGTGTGTGCGTGTGCGTGCGTTGTGTGTGCGTGTGTGTTGTGTGTGTGTGTGTGTGTGTGTGTGTGTGTGTGTAACATTACAGAGTGTGCAGGAGGTGTGTGTGCTGGAGGAGGAGTGTACTGGAGGAGGTGTGTGCTGGAGAAGGTGTGTGTCTGCTGTTAGTGTGTGGAGTTGTGTACTGGAGGAGTTGTGTGTCTGCTGTTAGCGTGTGGATGTGTGTGCTGGAGGAGGTGTGTGTCTGCTGATAGTGTGTGGAGGTGTGTGCTAAAGGAGGTGTGTGCTAAAGGAGGTGTGTGTCTGCTGTTAGTGTGTGGAGGTGTGTGCTGGAGGAGGTGTGTGTTTGCTGTTAGTGTGTGGAGGTGTGTGCTGGAGGAGGTGTGTGTCTGCTGTTAGTGTGTGGAGGTGTGTGCTGGAGGAGGTGTGTGTCTGCTGATAGTGTGTGGAGGTGTGTGCTAAAGGAGGTGTGTGTCTGCTGTTAGTGTGTGGAGGTGTGTGCTGGAGGAGGTGTGTGTCTGCTGTTACAGTGTGTGAAGGAGTTGTCTAGAGTGGAACTCCACGTTTTGAGTGCCAAATGGAGTAGATACCCAAAGGCACTCTGGGGAAGAGCGTTAGAGTGTCGGGGACATAACTAGAGTGAAAAGAGTGGAGAAACACTTAGTGGGATGTTAAACATTTGAGTGCACTCCAAACTGATCACCAGAGTGAACACCAAACTGAAAACCCAAGAGAACGCCAGAGTGAAAACCAAAGTGAACGCCAAAGTCCCGAATTGAGTGGCACAATGAGTGCAGTTATATCGGGACCAGAGATGGAGTGTCCCAAACACACTGTCCCGTTACTGGCACTGCTTATCACTGCCTTCGAGTCTCCTACAGGTGAGTGTTCTCCTCTCCCTCACAGGTGAGTTCTCTCACTCCTCCTCACAGGTGAGTGTCCCACTCCTCTCTCTCACAGGTGAGTGTTCTCCCTCACAGATGAGTGTTCTCCTCCTCCTCCTCACAGGTGAGTGTTCTCCTCCCTCCCCTCACAGATGAGTGTTCTCCCTCACTCCTCCCTCACAGGTGAGTGTTCTCCCTCACTCCTCCCTCACAGGTGAGTGTTCTCCCTCCCTCCTCCCTCATAGGTGAGTGTTCCCCCTCACTCCTCCCTCACAGATGAGTGTTCTCCCTCACTCCTCCCTCACAGATGAGTGTTCTCCCTCACTCCTCCCTCACAGGTGAGTGTTCTCCCTCCCTCCTCCCTCACAGGTGAGTGTTCTCCCTCCCTCCTCCCTCACAGGTGAGTGTTCTCCCTCACTCCTCCCTCACAGGTGAGTGTTCCCCCTCACTCCTCTCTTACAGGTGTGTGTTCTCCCTCACTCCTCCCTCACAGGTGAGTGTTCGCCCTCACTCCTCCCTCACAAGTGAGTGTTCTCCCTCACTCCTCCCTCATAGATGAGTGTTCTCCCTCACTCCTCCCTCATAGGTGAGTGTTCTCCCTCACTCATCCCTCACAGATGAGTGTCTCCCTCCTCCTCACAGTGGTGTCTCCTCCTCCTCCCTCACAGGTGAGTGTTCTCCCTCCCCTCCCTCAGGTGAGTGTTCCCTCCTCCCCTCACAGGTGAGTGTTCTCCCTCACTCCTCCCTCACAGGTGAGTGTTCCTCCTCACTCCCCCCTCACAGATGAGTGTTCTACCTCACTCTCCCTCACAGATGAGTGTTCTACCTCACTCTCCCTCACAGATGAGTGTTCTACCTCACTCTCCCTCACAGATGAGTGTTCTACCTCACTCTCCCTCACAGATGAGTGTTCTTCCTCACTCCCCCTCACAGATGAGTGTTCTCCCTCACTCCCCCCCTCACAGATTAGTGTTCTCCCTCACTCCTCCCTCACAGGTGAGTGTCCTCCCTCACTCCTTCACTACCAGCTGGCTCTTGATATCTCCCACAAAACATCAACCACTTGAGACAAAGAAAACATTGTTTTTTTTTGCACCACCTGAGCGTCGAACCATCTTTTCTGTACCATCTGTACCGTGCCATCTGCTAGCACCAATAGCCTGGTTGACCAGTCATTCAACAAACAAACCTGTGGATTTACAACTGTTCTTTGTGTGTGTGTGTGTGAGAGAGAGAGAGAGAGAGAGAGAGAGAGAGAGAGAGAGAGAGAGAGAGAGAGAAGGGGAAGAGAGAAAGAGAGAAAAAGAGGGGAGAGAGACAGAGAAGAAGAACAGAGAAGGGGAGAGGAGAGAGAGAGGAGAGGGGAGAGGAGAGAGAGAGGAGAGAGAGGAGAGAGAGAGAGTGAGGAGAGAGGGTATGATGTGCAGAGAGTGATTGAGATGAGCCAGTAGGAGATGATGTAGCTAGTGAGGAATTGATAAATAGACAGACCCAGAGATATTGTGGGTAGTGTGAATTGTTGCAGCCTCGGTATGTGGTAGCTTGTGAATGTTGCAGCCTCGGTATTGTGGTTAGTTGGAATGTTGCACCCGTATATTGTTAAGTTGAATTGTTGCAGCCTCGTATTGTGGGTTAGTTGTGAATTGTTGCAGCCTCGGTATTGTGGGTTAGTTGTGAACTGTTGCAGCCTCGGTATTGTGGGTTAGTTGTGAATTGTTGCACCCACAGTATTGTGTGTTAGTTGTGAATTGTTGCAGCCTCAGTATTGTGGGTTAGTTGTGAATTGTTGCAGCCTCGGTTTTGTGGGTTAGTTGTGAATTGTTGCAGCCTCGGTATTGTGGGTAGTTGTGAATTGTTGCAGCCTCGGTTTTGTGAGTTAGTTGTGAATTGTTGCAGCCTCGGTTTTGTGGGTTAGTTGTGAATTGTTGCAGCCTCGGTTTGTGGGTTGTGAATTGTTGCAGCCTCGGTATTGTGGGTTAGTTGTGAATTGTTGCAGCCTCGGTATTGTGGGTTAGTTGTGAATTGTTGCAGCCTCGGTATTGTGGGTTAGTTGTGAATTGTTGCAGCCTCGGTATTGTGGAGTTAGTTGTGAATTGTTGCAGCCTCGGTTTGTGGGTTAGTTGTGAATTGTTGCAGCCTCGGTTTTGTGGGTTAGTTGTGAATTGTTGCAGCCTCGGTATTGTGGGTTAGTTGTGAATTGTTGCAGCCTCGGTATTGTGGGTTAGTTGTGAATTGTTGCAGCCTCGGTATTGTGGGTTAGTTGTGAATTGTTGCAGCCTCGGTTTGTGGGTTAGTTGAATTGTTGCAGCCTCGGTATTGTGGGTTAGTTGTGAATTGTTGCAGCCTCGGTTTTGTGAGTTGTGAATTGTTGCAGCCTCGGTTTTGTGGGTTAGTTGTGAATTGTTGCAGCCTCGGTTTTGTGGGTTAGTTGTGAATTGTTGCAGCCTCGGTTTTGTGGGTTAGTTGAATGTTGCAGCCTCGGATTGTGGGTTAGTGTGAATGTTGCAGCCTCGGTTATTGTGGGTTAGTTGTGAATTATTGCAGCCTCGGTTTGTGGGTTAGTTGTGAATTGTTGAGCCTCGGTATTGTGGGTTAGTTGTGAATTGTTGCAGCCTCGGATTGTGGGTTAGTTGTGAATTGTTGACCTCGGTTTGTGAGTTAGTTGTGAATTGTTGCAGCCTCGGTATTGTGGGTTAGTTGTGAATTGTTGCAGCCTCGGTATTGGGTTGGTGAATTGTTGCCTCGTATTTGGTTAGGAATTGTTGCAGCCTCGGTTTTGTGGTGTGAATTGTTGCACCGGTTTGTGGGTTATTAGTTGTTGCAGCCTCGGTTTTGTGGGTTAGTTGTGAATTGTTGCAGCCTCGGTTTTGTGGGTTAGTTGTGAATTGTTGCAGTCACGATATTAACTCTTTACACAGAGTAAACATAACTCTAAAGCTCTACACAGTGAAACATTACTGGTTAATGGGGAATATTAAAGGCTGTCTACGACACGAAGGTTATTAAGAATGCTCTTGAACCCTAAGTATTGAACTCTCAGTGTATATACACTCACACATGTATATCCATATATATATATATATATATATATATATATATATATATATATATATATATATATATATATATATATATATATATACAGTGGACCCCGGCTAACGAACACCCCGGAAATCGTACAATTATGTAAGTATAATATTGTAAGTGCTTGTAGAAGTGTATTTTGGGGTCTGAAATAGACTAACCTACGTGACATTATTTTTAAGGAAGTAAATTCGTTCGGTAATGGCGCTTGAGCAGGCTTCTGGAATGAATTTTGTTCGTTAGCCGGTGGTCCACTGTATATATATATATATATATATATATATATATATATATATATATATATATATATATATATATATATATACATATATATTTTTTCCTTCCTGTTACAGCTGTCGTTTTTCCCTTCAATTATCAATATATTATTTCCCAAAAATTCCCGGGTTCAGGGAATTCCTCAATTAAGCAGAGTGGACAGAGGAAGAAAACAGTTCGTTTTCTCCCTGTTCACCGTTAATAATTTCCCTGTTCGCCAACAGTACCTTCTGACTGTCTTGAAGGCTCTCATTAACAGGAGATTTATCTGTTATGAAACGGCAGTGAGGCAGCAATGTTTTCCCGATTGTTGGTGTTCTGAATGGTGTTCTGAGTGGTGTTCTGAATGGTGTTCTGAGTGGTGTTCTGAATGGTGTTCTGAGTGGTGTTCTGAATGGTGTTCTGAGTGGTGCTCTGAGTGTTGTTCTGAATGGTGTTCTGAATGGTGTTCTGAGTGGTGTTCTGAATGGTGTTCTGAATGGTGTTCTGAGTGGTGCTCTGAGTGTTGTTCTGAATGGTGTTCTGAGTGGTGCTCTGAGTGTTGTTCTGAATGGTGTTCTGAGTGTTGTTCTGAGTGGTGCTCTGAGTGTTGTTCTGAATGGTGTTCTGAGTGGTGCTCTGAGTGGTGTTCTGAAGTGTTCTGAATGGTGTTCTGAGTGGTGCTCTTAATGGTGTTCTGAATAGTGTTCTGAGTGGTGCTCTGAGTGTTGTTCTGAATGGTGTTCTGAATGGTGTTCTGAGTGGTGTTCTGAGTGTTCTGAATATTGTTCTGAGTGGTGCTCTGAGTGTTGTTCTGAATGGTGTTCTGAGTGGTGCTCTGAGTGGTGTTCTGAAGTGTTCTGAATGGTGTTCTGAATGGTGTTCTGAGTGGTGTTCTGAGTGTTCTGAATAGTGTTCTGAGTGGTGCTCTGAGTGTTGTTCTGAATGGTGTTCTGAATGGTGTTCTGAATAGTGTTCTGAGTGGTGATCTGAATGGTGTTCTGAGTGGTTCTCTGAGTTGTGTTCTGAATATTTTTATGAATGGTGTTCTGAATGGTGTTCTGAGTGGTGCTCTGAGTGTTGTTCTGAATGGTGTTTCGAGTGGTGCTCTGAGTTGTGTTCTGAAGTGTTCTGAATGGTGTTCTGAATGGTGTTCTGAGTGATGTTCTGAGTGTTCTGAATAGTGTTCTGAGTGGTGCTCTGAGTGTTGTTCTGAATGGTGTTCTGAATGGTGTTCTGAATAGTGTTCTGAGTGGTGTTCTGAATGGTGTTCTGAGTGGTTCTCTGAGTTGTGTTCTGAATAGTTTTATGAATGGTGTTCTGAATGGTGTTCTGAGTGGTGCTCTGAGTGTTGTTCTGAATGGTGTTTCGAGTGGTGCTCTGAAGTGTTCTGAATGGTGTTCTGAATGGTGTTCTGAGTGGTGTTCTGAGTGTTCTGAATAGTGTTCTGAGTGGTGCTCTGAGTGTTCTGAATGGTGTTCTGAATGGTGTTTCGAGTGGTGCTCTGAGTGGTGTTCTCTTCTGTATAACATATTCTGTGTTCTCTACTTTCAGATTCATTGCCTTTTCTTCTCCCTTTCCCTCTTCCTCTTCTCTTCTTAAAGACTCCAGCAAGAAGACCACAGCCTCTTCCTCTTCTCTTCTTAAAGACTCCAGCAAGAAGGCCACAGCCTCTTCATTCTCTCTTCTTAAAGACTCCAGCAAGAAGGCCACAGCCTCTTCATTCTCTCTTCTTAAAGACTCCAGCAAGAAGACCACAGCCTCTTCATTCTCTCTTCTTAAAGACTCCAGCAAGAAGACCACAGCCTCTTCATTCTCTCTTGGAAGTCCAAGATTTATTCCCTGTCTTCTGTGTCTATAAATCCTTATTCACATCTTGAATATTATTTAATCCACAACTAAGCAAAAATACATATTACAAGAAATTTATATACACTGAGTGTAGGTCTCTCAGTATATATATATATATATATATATATATATATATATATATATATATATATATATATATATATATATATATATATATATATATATATATATATATATACTGAGAAGTGTATATCTCTCAGTGTATATATACTGATATACCTCTCAGTGTAGTAGATAGGCTTTAATTAAGCCTAATTAACCAACTAGCCTATTCAGAGAGCCTTTTTACTCTACCGATAAGGATTTTTCCCTGTAAAGTAATATTTTTCCCCTGCTGGCGCGGATTTTTTCTCCTGCTGGTGGGTATTTTTCCCCTGCTAGCGAGTATTTTTCCCACTGCTGGCTACATTTCTGAAGGTCGTCACGCTAAGTTTAGCGGAACAAAATATAGCAACGCTATTTTAAGTGCTATTGATTTGTCAATGTAGCGACGCTACCTCCTCTGTTACTTTATGATGCTACTGCTACTTTATGTAACCTTACTGCTACTGGTGCTGCTACTCTATGACCTTACTGATGTTGCTAGGCTAGCCTAGCTGATCAGGCCCTGATCCACCGGGAGCCCATGTCATGGACCGGGCCGCGGAGGTGTTGACCCCAGGAATACCCTTCAGGTAGCCCTATCCTAGCTAGGCTAGATAGAGGCTAGGCTAGACAGAGGCTAGGCTAGACAGAGGCTAGGCTAGACAGAGGCTAGGCTAGACAGAGGCTAGGCTTGACAGAAGCTAGGCTAGCCAGAGGCTAGGCTAGACAAGGGCTAGGGTACAGGAGCTAGGTTAGGCTTGGGCTAGGCTAGACAGGAGCTAGGCTAAACACTGGCTAGGCTAAGTTAGGACTAGGTTAGACAGGAACTAGGCTAGGCTAGGGCTAGGCTAGACAAGAGCTAGGCTAGATAAGGGCTAGGCTAGGTTAGGGCTAGGCTAGACAAGGGCTGGGCTAGGCTAGGCTAGGACTACGCTAGGCTAGGCTACGGCTAGGCTAGGCTGCGGTTAGGCTACGGCTAAGCTAGGCTAGACAGGGGTTAGGCAAGGGCTAGGCTAGGCTAGAACTAGGCTAGGCTACGGCTAGGCTAGGCTGCGGCTGGGCTACGGCTAAGCTAGGCTAGGCTAGGGCTAGGCTAGACAAAGGCTAGTCTAGACAGAGTTAGGCTAGACAAGGGCTAGGCTAGGCTAGGGCCATGCTAGGCTATGGGTAGGCTAGGGCTAGGCTAGGGCCATTGTAGGCTATGGCTAGGCTAGGGCCATGCTAGGCTATGGTTAGGCTAGGGCCATACTAGGCTATGGCTAGGCTAGGGCCATGCTAGGTTATGGCTAGGCTAGGGCCATGCTAGGCTATGGTTAAGCTAGGGTCATGCTAGGCTATGGCTAGGCTAGGGCCATGCTAGGCTAGGGCTACGCTAGGACCATGCTAGGGCATGGCTATGCTAGGGCCATGCTAGGCTATGGCTAGGCTAGGGCTAGGCTAGGGACATGCTAGGCTATGGCTAGGCTAGGCTACGGCTAGGCTAGGGCCATGTTAGGCTAGGGCTAGGCTACGCTAGGACCATGCTAGGGCATGGATAGGCTAGGGCCATGCTAGGCTAGGGCCATGCTAGGCTAGGGACATGCTAGGCTATGGCTAGGCTAGGGCCATGCTAGGATATGGCTAGGCTAGGGACATGCTAGGCTACGGCTAGGCTAGGGCCATGCTAGACTAGGGACATGCTAGGCTACGGCTAGGCTAGGGCCATGCTAGGCTAAGGACATGCTAGGCTACGGCTAGGCTAGGGCTAGGCTAGGAGTCGCTGGAACAGACCTGGAGCCTAGCCAACATCAGCTGCCTTGAACCACCACCGTGTTATCTCCCTCACTTGTTATATTCTCCCTCACTTGTTATATTCATCCTTGTTTCTCCCTCACTTGTTATATTCTCCCTTGTTTCTCCCTCACTTATTATATTCTCCCTTTTTCCCCGCCTCACTTGTTACCTTCTCCCTTGTTTCTCCCTCACTTGTTATCTTCTCCCTTGTTTCTCCCTCACTTGTTATCTTCTCCCTTGTTATCTTTTCCCTCACTTGTTTCTTCCTCACTTTTTATCTTCTCCCTTTTTTCCCGCCTCATTTGTTATCTTCTCCCTAACATCTTCAAATCTCCCTAAAATGTCCCTATTTTCCCCTGTAATTTACCCTAAAGATGCATTTAATGTATGTATATATGTATTGTATACTTATTGTATATATGTATGTTGAAACGCTAAACCCGTAGGGGGATAGATAGCGCCTGGAGAAATGGTTTAATCCGAGGAAGTGAAGAGTAGGTCGGTAAATAAAGAGGCAAGAGGAAAATATAAATGAAATCATTCCAATGAAATTTTCTTATTTGTGTGAACTTAATCGTTTGATGCTGCTAAAAGGGCATTTGATCTTATGAAATAGAGATAAATGTCCCCTTTCTATGGATCATATTCGACTACCTTTCATTCCGTTGGCGGTATATGATTCCTACGGGTTTAACGCTTCCCTATAAATATAAAAATAATGCTAATGTGGCGACAGCGCCTCTCTGACCAAATTCCCGCTTTATTCTTTTGTTTATGTTCTTTATGATCCTATAAAGTCGAAGATTTTTGCGTTTATACTTTAGTTATACAAAAAGTGACTTTATTTATTTGTACTATAAGAGCGAGAGTCTTGCTTCTCAAATGCTTGATGACAAAGCTTGGGGGATTTGCATACGTCACCATAACTCATATTAATTCTTTTTTAATAGGCTTATGGGAGCTAGATGAGAGTGATGTGTTTTAACAGCGGTGTATCCAGGAACGTAGAGACAAACTTGGCATCAGTACAGCAACCTCCCGCATCCCCCAGAAACCATTTATTTAGCTGATATTTGACTTCCTGGCGATCCTTTACCAGTGGCATCCATCTGGAGAAGAAAGATGGTGGCTCTTATCTCACATTTATATACATAAACTGATGTTTATATAAGTTGAATAATTTTTTTGAAGATCGTGAATTATTTTTAAATATGGCAGATATGCTCTGGTGGCACATGAGAGTAGTGGAAGCAATAAATATGCTTACAAAACGGAGAATTGTGTTCATGGCGGAATCCGACTTGAGTTATGGCGTTCTTAGCGATGTAGCCGGATTGTCCGGATGTCTAGAATCCGGCTGAATTTATGGCGTTCTTGGCCGCCATCCCACTGACTTAGGGAAGACATGGTAGCTTATCTTCGCTTTATGGTAGATTTAAGACACTATAGAGCTGAATAAGGGCTTTATTTCCATACATATATAGACTTAACGTCTTATATTTCTTCTCTAATGTTTTGGAAATGTGTTAAATGTATACACAGTGAGAGGTGTATCAGCGTATTTACACTGAGATGGGTATCCCTCAGTGTATATACACTGAAAGATGTATGTATAGATACGTATGTGAAAGATACACACACACACACACACACACACACACACAGCAACAAGGCATCACAACTAGAAGTTGAAGACTCAGCTGAGTCACAGGGATGTTAGGAAGTATTTCTTCAGTCACAGAGTTGTCAGGAAGTGGAATAATCTGGAGAGTGATGTAGTGGAGGTAGGATCCATACATAGCTTTAAGAAGAGGCATGATAAAGCTCATGGATCAGGGAGAGAGTGGACCCAGTAGCGACCAGTGAAGAGGCGGGGGCCAGGAGCTGTGAATCTACCCCTGCAACCACAATTAGGTGAGTACACACACACACACACACACACACTACCGCCCTCTTGGTACGACCCTAAGAAACAATAATGTTATTTCAATTGTCTGGTCCAAATTGTGTTTCTGAGAGGCTGCAGGTGTGGAGGAGGAGGAGGAGGAGGAGGAAGAGGAAGAGGAAGAGGAGGAGGAGGAGAAGCAATTACTTAAGATAAGTGGTTATTAAAGCATTAGATGCAGGTTAACCACCAGGATCTTTCGCCAGCCATGCGAGACCGTCATCAGGCAGCTTACCTGTTCACTCCTCTAACAGCATTATTACACCTGTGTAGGGTTATACAGGATGGAGCATGGGGGTAATCAGTTCTGATCCAAGGAAGGGGAGGCTACCTCTAGTTCAGTGGAACAAGAGCCTTTCGTTATCATTAGGGCCTCCCACTGAAATGTTAAGATCCTGTGAGAGGTGAGGGAGATAGTTAGTGAGGGAGAGAGGGAGATAGTGAAGGAGTGAGGGAGTGGGTGAGGGAGAGAGGGAGATAGTAAGAGAGGAAGATAGTAAGGGAGAGATGGTAAAGTGGGATAGTATAAATACATAACACTAACCTAAACTCACTTATAACCTCGTCCACTGTTCCACAAGTGACGTTATTGACTAAGTGCTCGCTTAGTGTACCTGCTGACCCAGGTTACTGCTGACCTGTTGATCTAGGCTACTGCTGACCCAGGTTACTTCTGACCTGCTGACCTGTTCATCCAGGCTACTGGTGACCTGTTGATCCAGGTCACTGCTGACCTGTTGATCCAGGTTACTGGACCTGTTGATCCAGGTTACTGCTGACTTGTTGATCCAGGTTACTGCTGACCTGTTGATCCAGGTTACTGCTGACTTGTTGATCCAGGTTACTGCTGACCTGCTGACCCAGGTTACTGCTGACCTGCTGACCCAGGTCACTGCTGATCCAGGTTACTGCTGACCTGTTGATCCAGGCTACTGCTGACCTGCAGACCCAGGTTACTGCTGACCTAGGTTACTGTTCACCTGCTGATCCAGGCTACTGCTCACCTGCAGACACAAGTTACTACTGACCTGCTGACCCCAGGCTACTGGTGACCCAGGTTACTGCTGACCTGCTGACTTAGGTTACTGCTGACCCAGGTTACTGTTGACCTGCTGACCCAGGTTACTGTTGACCTGCTGACCCAGGTTACTGTTGACCTGCTGACCCAGGTTACTGTTGACCTACTGACCCAGGTTACTGTTGACCTGCTGACCCAGGTTACTGTTGACCTGCTGACCCAGGTTACTGTTGACCTGCTGACCCAGGTTACTGTTGACCTGCTGACCCAGGTTACTGCCGAACCAGGTTACTGCTGATCTGCTGAACTGGGCTACTGCTGACTCCAGGCTACTGGTGATCTGCTGAACCAGACTGCTGCTCACAGGCCTGGTCACAGACCGGGCCGCGGGGGCGTTGACCCCTGGAATTCTCTCCAGGTAGACTCCAGGTAGACCTGCTGACCTATTTCACATATTTTTCCTTTCACATTTACACCTCTGCTAAAATCACTAACATAACTGTTTTACTTGCTATTGCTATTGATATTGTTTATCACATAGATTCTATACTAACACTCTCTACTGAAGTCCTCCTTTACCTTCTTGTTGTTTAGCGGGGGTTGTACACGTTTGTCACTACTACCCTTTCTAGATTACCTTCATTTGTGGTTTCTAGGTTTCCTAGTTGGTCAAATCTCCGGTGTCTTCTGGCCACTAATGACACTGTTTTCCTGTTATTTTCTTATTATTTGATACCGGTGGGGAATATCACATGTGATATTGCTTTCGTGAGTTTGGTCTCCAAGTTCAGATTTAGAAAGGATATAGGAAAATATTGGTTTGGAAATAGAGTAGTGGATGAGTAGAACATGTTGTTTTGACCATCTTAACGCAGATTTTAACCATCTTAGCGCAGATTTTGTCCTCTTAGGCCACCTTAGAGCCAGCTGTGACCATAGCAACACAAGGTCTAACCACCTCAACACACAGTCTAACTCTCAACGCAGCTAATGACCAAGCTGGTGATAATTCACCGGCCAGAAACTAAAATCCAGGTTAACGACTCTTCCTCACCCACAAAAACACATAGTCCTGTCATGTAATTCATGCGTTAAAAAAAACAGTCCAAGTTTTGTAATGTTAAAGGAGTTTCAATAAAGTTAACACACACTTGTTAAGTTTTAATTAGTCTCTCCTCTAGAGCATATATATATATATATATATATATATATATATATATATATATATATATATATATATATATATATATATATATATATATATATATATATATATATAGCCACTTTAGGATGAGTTTAAAACATATTTATGCGTCACAATTCAACAAATCATTGTATAGTTTAGTTCAGGTATAACTAAAATAATTACAGGTCGAATAATTACAGCATGGACTAAATAATTTTTTCAAATGGAAAAATATTGACGTTATGGTTTATCATGCAAATAATATCATACAATTCATTAATTTTGCAGTGCGTTATAATTCAGGATTTATATGTATATTTGTTCGTTGGTTGGCTGATATATAATGACCAACCCTCTGCAACATAGTAGCTTGCTATATGCAGCTTAGTAAGTCCTCTATATGCAACATATTAAGTCTGTTATATGCAACTTGCACCTGCTGCCCCTGTTCATCTAGCAGTAAGTAGGTACCCGGGTGTTAGTGGACTGGTGTGGGTGGCATCCTGGGGACAAAATTAACCTAAGTTGCGGGAAATGCTCTACATAACCAGGGACTTTCTATATAGTATGTCATTAATGTCAGCTATGGTCTGTATAAGCTGCATCATGTACTGGTAGAAATATTATTATTATTATTAAGCCTGGGAAGAAGAACTCTACAATACACTTTGATGCTAGTTTGTTTTCCAACCCCCCATTCCTTACCCGATCTTCCTCTCCCATCCCCCATTATTCTTGCTCCATCACTTCTCTCTTCCAAGTGTTCACTTTATCTGGGATGCCATGTGCCGTCACCTAATGAATTTTCTCCCTTTCACCTGACCGTCGATATTTTTGTTGTGTGTGTGTGTACTCACCCATAGTGGTTGCAGGGGTCGATTCACAGCTCCTGGCCCCGCCTATTCGCTGGTCGCTACTAGGTCCACCCCCTGCCTCCATTACATCACTCTGTGTATGTGTGTGTATGATGTATGTTTGTGTGTGTATATAAGAGTGTGTTATGGTCTCAAAGCACTGAGAAGAGGTTGGGAAGTACAGACTTATACATAATGCTTCGCATTACTTCCTGCTTTTGTGTGCTCTCACGAAATTGGATTCTCTAAGCGGTGTTATGTAGCAATTTATGGTCTGCGACCATGCTAGCAAAAAATACTGCCAAATACCTTAGAAAACGGAGCTGCACCCATAGAAAATGGGGTCTACGTTATAGAAAATGGAGGTGTAGCCATAGAAAATGGAGTCGATATAGAAAATGGAGCTGTTGCCCTA
>WNWK01013642.1:32500-54454 GCA_009830355.1 Cherax destructor
AACAGCAGTATCAACAATAGCAACAGCAGCAGTATCAGCAATAGCAACAGCAGTATCAGCAATAGCAACGGCAGCAGTATCAACAATAGCAACATCAGCAGTATCAGCAATAGCAACAGCAGCAGTATCAGCAATAGCAACAGCAGCAGTATCAACAATAGCAGCAACAGCAGTATCAACAATAGCAACAGCAGCAGTATCAGCAATAGCAACAGCAGTATCAGCAATAGCAGCAACAGCAGTATCAGCAATAGCAGCAACAACAGCAGCAGTATCAGCAATAGCAGCAGCAACAACATCAGCAATAGCAGCATTAACAACAGCAGCAGTATCAGCAATAGCAGCAGCAACAGCAGCAGTATCAGCAATAGCAGCAGCAACAACATCAGCAATAGCAGCATTAACAACAGCAACAGTATCAGCAATAGCAGCAACAGCAGCAGTATCAGCAATAGCAACAGCAACAACATCAGCAATAGCAGCATTAACAACAGCAGCAGTATCAGCAATAGCAGCAACAACAGCAGCAGTATCAACAATAGCAGCAGCAACAACATCAGCAATAGCAGCATTAACAACAGCAGCAGTATCAGCAATAGCAGCAGCAACAGCAGCAGTATCAGCAATAGCAGCAGCAACAGCAGCAGTATCAGCAATAGCAGCAGCAACAACATCAGCAATAGCAGCAGGAACAACAGCAGTATCAGCAATAGCAACAACAACAGCAGCAGTGTCAGCAATAGCAGCAGCAACAGCAGCACTATCAGCAATAGCAGCAGCAACAACAACAGCAGTATCAGCAATAGCAGCAGCAACAACAGCAGTATCAGCAATAGCAGTAGCAACAATAACAGCAGCAGGAACAACAGCAGTATCAGCAATAGCAGCAGCAACAGTAGTAGCACTGCTAGTAACAACAGCACCAGCAACAGTAAAACCACCACCAGTAACAGCACCAGCAACAGTAACACCACCACCAGTAACAGCAGCAACAATAACACCACCACCACCAGTAATAGCAGCAACAACACCACCACCACCAACAACAACAACAGCCGCTCCCCCAACATTACAAATTCTGCGAGAGCTCTGCAATAACCTGTTGCAGTAGACTCTTAACCAATACTGACGAAGGTAGCAAAGCAGGTCAGGCAACTTAGAGGCAGCAGAGTTCACTCACTGGGAGGGAACTCTCTCAGCAGTGTCCCCAGCAGACTTACTGAAACAGCAGATATTACCCTGGGCTTGGAGACTAACAGCTGTTATCCTTCCTAAGCTCCCTTACACACGCCTTCAAGTGAGTGTATCATGGTCATACACTCCTTCAGGAGAGGTGTGGTGGGTGTATCATGGTCATACACTCCTTCAGGAGACATGTGGTGGGTGTATCATGGTCATGCACTCCTTCACGAGAGGTGTGGTGGGTGTATCATGGTCATGCACTCCTTCACGAGAGGTGTGGTGGGTGTATCATGGTCATACACTCCTTCAGGATACATGTGGTGAGTGTATCATGGTCATATACTGCTTCAGGAGAGGTGTGGTGGGTGTATCATTGTAATGCACTCCTTCAGGAGAGGTGTGGTGGGTGTATCATGGTCATACACTCCTTCAGGAGAGGTGTGGTGGGTGCATCATGGTCATACACTCCTTCAGAACACATGTGGTGAGTGTATCATGGTCATACACTGCTTCAGGAGAGGTGTGGTGGGTGTAACATTGTAATGCACTCCTTCAGGAGAGGTGTGGTGGGTGTATCATGGTCATACACTCCTTCAGGAGACATGTGGTGGGGGTATCATGGTCATGCACTCCTTCAGAAGAGGTGTGGTGGGTGTATCATGGTCATACACTCCTTCAGGAGACATGTGGTGAGTGTATCATGCGCATACACTCCTTCAGAAGAGGTGTGGTGGGTGTATCATGGTAATACACTCCTTCAGGAGAGGTGTGGTGGGTGCATCATGATCATACACTCCTTCAGACGTGTGGTGGGTGTATCATGGTCATACACTCCTTCAGAAGAGGTATGGTGGGTGTATCATGGTCATACCCACTTCAGGAGACATGTGGTGGGTGTATCATGGCCATACACTCCTTCAGGAGACGTGTGGTGAGGGTATCATGGTCATGCACTCCTTCAGAAGAGGTGTGGTGGGTGTATCATGGTCATACACTCCTTCAGGAGACATGTGGTGAGTGTATCATGCGTATACACTCCTTCAGAAGAGGTGTGGTGGGTGTATTATGGTCATACACTCCTTCAGGAGAGGTGTGGTGGGTGTATCATCGTCATACACTCCTTCAGGAGACATGTGGTGAGTGTATCATCGTCATACACTCCTTCAGGAGAGGTGTGGTGGGTGTATCGTGGTCATACACTCCTTCAGGAGAGGTGTAGTGGGTGTATCATAGTCATATACTCCTTTAGGGGAGGTGTGGTGGGTGTATCATGGTCATACACTCCTTCAGGAGAGGTGTGGTGGGTGTATCATGGTAATACACTCCTTCAGGAGAGGTGTGGTGGGTGCATCATGGTCATACACTCCTTCAGACGTGTGGTGGGTGTATCATGGTCATACACTCCTTCAGAAGAGGTATGGTGGGTGTATCATGGTCATACCCACTTCAGGAGACATGTGGTGGGTGTATCATGGTCATACACTCCTTCAGGAGACGTGTGGTGGGTGTATTATGGTCATACACTTCTCCAGGAGAAGTGTGGTGGGTGTATCATGGTCATACACTCCTTCAGGAGACATGTGGTGGGTGTATCATGGTCATACACTCCTTCAGGAGACATTTGGTGTGTGTATCATGGTCATACCCACTTCAGGAGACGTGGTGGGTGTATCATGGTCATACGCTCCTTCAGGAGACATGTGGTGGATGTATCATGGTCATACACTCCTTCAGGAGACGTATGGTGGGTGTATCATGGTCATACACTCCTTCAGGAGACATGTGGTGGGTGTATCATGGTCGTACACTCCTTCAGGCGAGGTGTGGTGGGTGTATCATGGTCATACACTCCTTCAGGACACATGTGGTGGGTATATCATGGTCATATACTCCTTCAGGAGACATGTGGTGGGTGTATCATGGTCATACACTGCTTCAGGAGACATGTGGTGGGTGTATCATGGTCATACCCACTTCAGGAGACATGTGGTGGCTGTAACAATATAAACATATTAAACTAGGTAATTACTAGCCATGCTGCCTGGTCGTTTAGTTATCCTCATTAATTTTCATTAAGCACCTTCTCATCATGCCTGCAGAGGATGCTCGCTCATACATTACCATTCACACAGGTTTCTGTTAGCCCCATTTTTCAGAGATTAAGATTCTCTACTCTACCTTTAAAAGTTCACAGTTTTTTACTAACACATCGGCTATTTCCCACCAAAGCCTGGTCGTGGACCGGGCCGCGGGGGCGTTGGCCCCCGGAATGCCCCACAGGTAAGGCAGGGTGACTCGAAAGAGAAGAAACACATTCACCATCATTCAATCCATCACTGTCTTACCAGAGGCGCGTCTACCCTAAAGTTCATATGGGCTTAATGGCTGCTGTTTTTATGAACGTGGGGGAGCACTAAACCCGTAGGGATCCTACAGCACCTGGGTGATGGGAGGCGCTCGACTTTGATACTCGAGTCGAGAGACCGATTTTGGTGTTGTGTCGGGGAGTCAGTCCTCTCTAGGTGGCGCTGTTGTTCTGATGGCTGTATGGGGGTGACCCATGCTGGTTTAGCGTCACGTTTGTATATACTGACACTTTAGTTTCCGTCATTTCTTCCTCAGTCAAATAAACGGGAAAAAATGTTCTTTTATTGTTAATGGGAAGATAAATTAGCCTTTTTTCTCCTCCTCCCCTTCCTCTTCTTCCTCCTCCTCTTCTTCTTCTTCCTTCTCTTCCTCTTCTTCCTCCTCCTCTTCTTCTTCCTTCTCTTCTTTTTCCTCCTGCTCTTCTTCTTCTTCCTCCTCCTCCTCCACTAGATCAGAGTATATGATAATAAAGTTTGTGAGAGAGAGCAGAGGAGGTAGAGACTGTCATCCACAGAGGGGACGCCCAGCCCCAGGGAGCCAGGGACTGGGGGGAAGGCGGTACCCAGCCCCTGGGTGCCAGGGACTGGGAGGCAGGAGGTACCCAGCCCCAGGTAGCCAGGGACTGGGGGAAGGGGGTGCGCCCCCTGCACTTGACGTAGACACCTTCAATAGGGAGATACCTCACTTCACTTCTACCTCACCTCACCTCTGCTTTCCCTACCTACAACCACCAGTGTCGTACACTGTGTGTGTACTCACTCAACTATTTGTGGTTGCAGGGGTCGAGTCACAGCTCCTGTCACTCCTGTGTGTTTCACAAGAATCACACACACACCAGCAAATGAACTGAATGTACTCATCTATTTGAGGTTGCAGGGATCGACTCATAGCTCCTGGGCCCCGCCTCTTCGCAGGTCGCTACTAGGTCCACTCTCTCCCTGCTCCATGAGCTTTATCATACCTCTTCTTAAGGCTATGTATAGATCCTTCCTCCACTTCCTGACAACTCTATGACTGAAGAAATACTTCCTAACATCCTTGTGACTTATCTGAGTCTTCAACTTTCAATTGGGACCTCTTGTTGTTGTGTCACATCTCTGGAACATCCTGTCCCTATCCATCTTGGCAATTCCTCTCAGTATTTTATATGTTGTTATCGTGCCCCTTCCCTATCCTCCAGTGTCCTCAGGTTGATTTCCCTTAACCTCTCCTCGTAAGACTAGTCTTGTTGCAAGCTTTTGCACTTTCTCTAATTTCTTGACGTGTTTGACCAGGTGTGGGTTCCATACTGGTGATGCATACTCCAATATGGACCTGACGTACACGGTGTACAGAGTCTTGAACGAATCTTACAGGAATCAAGAAACGCGGGAAGAACTAAAAGCCATAAATGAAATTGAAAGAAACCCAAAGTATTTATTTTCTTATGCCAAATCAAAGTCGAGAACAACATCCAGTATTGGGCCCCTACTTAAACGGGATGGGTCCTACACAGATGACAGAAAGGAAATGAGTGAGTTACTAAAGTCCCAGTATGACTCAGTTTTTAGCGAGCCGCTAACCAGACTGAAAGTCGAAGACCTAAATGATTTTTTTTATGAGAGTGCCACAGAACTTGACAGACGCAAACCTATCTGACATTACCCTGACGCCAAATGACTTCGAAAAGGCGATAAATGACATGCCCATGCGCTCCGCTCCAGGCCCAGACTCATGGAACTCCGTGTTCATCAAGAACTGTAAGAAGCCCCAATCACGTGCTTTTAACATCCTATGGAGAGGGAGCATGGACACTGGGGTCGTCCCGCAGTTACTAAAAACAACAGACAAAGCCCCACTCCACAAAGGGGGCAGTAAAGCAATAGCAAAGAACTACAGTCCAATAGCGCTAACGTCCCATATCATAAAAATCTTTGAAAGGGTTCTAAGAAGCAAGATCGCCACTCATCTAGATAACCATCAATTACACAACCCAGAGCAGCATGGGTTTAGAGCAGGTCGCTTCTGTCTCTCCCAACTACTGGACCACTACGACAAGGTCCTGGATGCTCTAGAAGACAAACAAAATGCAGATGTTATATACACAGATTTTGCAAAAGCCTTTGACAAGTGTGACCATGGTGTAATAGCACACAAAATGCGTGATAAAGGAATAACAGGAAAAGTTGGTAGATGCATCTATAATTTCCTAACAAGTAGAACACAATGAGCAGTAGTCAACAGAGTAAAGTCTGAGGCGGCTACGGTGAAAAGCTCTGTTCCACAAGGCACAGTACTCGCTCCCATCTTGTTCCTCATCCTCATATCGGACATAGACAGGGATATAAACCACAGTGCAGTGTCTTCCTTTGCAGATGGCACCCGAATCTGCATGACAGTGTCCACCATTGAAGACACTGGAAGACTCCAAGCAGACATCAACCTAATCTTTAAATGGGCTGCAGAAAACAATATGAAGTTCAATGATGAGAAATTTCAATTACTCCGATATGGAAAACGTGAGGAAATTGAAATCTCATCGGAGTATAAAACAAATTCCAACCACACAATAGAGCGAAAAACTAATGTCAAAGACCTGGGAGTGATCATATCAGAGGATCTCACCATCAAGGACAATAACACTGTAGCAATCGCATCTGCTAGAAAAATAACAGGATGGATAATGAGAACCTTCAAAACCAGGGATGCCAAGCCCATGATGACACTTTTCAGGTCGCTTGTTCTATCTAGGCTGGAATATTGCTGCACACTAACTGCACCTTTCAAGGCAGGTGAAATTGCTGACCTAGAAAATGTGCAGAGAACCTTCACGGCACGCATAACTGCGATAAACCACCTCAATTACTGGGAACGCTTGAAGTTTCTAAACCTGTACTCCCTAGAACGCAGGAGGGAGAGATACATTATTATATACACTTGGAAAATTCTCGAGGGATTAGTACCAAACTTGCACACGAGTCACTACCTACGAAAGCAAAAGACTCGGCAGACGATGTAACATCCCCCCAATGAAAAGCAGGGGTGCCACTAGCACGTTGAGAGACAACACAATAAGCGTCAGGGGCTAAAGACTGTTCCACTGCCTCCCAGCATACATCAGGGGGATTACCAATAGACCCCTGGCTGTCTTCAAGAAGGCACTGGACAGGCACCTAAAGTCGGTACCTGACCAGCCAGGCTGTGGTTCGTACGTTGGACTGCGTGCGGCCAGCAGTAACAGCCTGGTTGATCAGGCTCTGATCCACCATGAGGCCTGGTCACAGACCGGGCCGCGGGGGCGTTGACCCCCGGGATTCTCTCCAGGTAATTCCATAATCAGGTGTCGGAACGCTATTCTTAGGTTTGCCAGGCGCCCATATGCAGCAGTTATTTGGTTGATGTGCCCCTCAGGAGATGTGCTCGGTATTATTCTCACCCCAAGATCCTTTTCCTTGAGTGAGGTTTGCAGTCTTCGGCCCCCTATCCTGTACTCCGTCTACGGTCTTCTTTGACCTTCCCCAATCTTCATGACTTTGCACGTGGTGGGGTTAAACTCCAGGAGCCAGTTGTTGGACCGGGCTTGCAGCCTGTCCGGATCCCTTTGTAGTTCTACCTGATCCTCATCCACTTGAATTCTCCGCATTAGCTTCACAGAGTCTGCAAACAGTGACACCTCTTAATCTATCCCTTCCGTCATGTCATTCACATATACAAGCACCGGCCCTAAGACTGACCCTTGAGGAACCCCAGTCGTCACAGGCGCCCACTCTGCCACCTCGTCACGTATCATCACTCGTTGTTTCCTTCCTATCAGGTATTCTCTGATCCACTTTAGTGCCTTTCCTGTTATTTCTGCCTGTTCCTCTAGCTTTTGCACTAATCTCTTGTGTGGAACTGTGTCGAAAGCCTTCTTACAGTCCAAAAAAAAATGCAGTCTACCCCCTTCCCCTCTCTCTCGTCTTACCTCTGTCACTGTCGTTAAACTCCACCAGGTTTGTGACACAGGATTTCCCGTCCCTTGCTTTTTATCGTGTATCAGCTCATTCCTTTCTAGGTGCTCCACCACTCTTCTGATAAGCTTCTCCATGACTCTGCATACTATACATGCGTCTCCAAGTCTCTGTCTGTGTGGTGTCTCTCTATGTGTCCTCACATGTCTCTTCTCGGATCCTTCTGAAGTTGTGTCCCAGAGCTCGGAAGTTCGTACAAGCTATCTATCTCTAAGTCAATACTCCCCGTCCACCCCTGGTGTCCCACCCCTGGCGTCCCACCCCTGCTTCCCACCCCTGCCGACCAGCCTTGCCGTCCACAAAGATTAAAAAGACACAATACCATTGGATAAGAGGGACGCTTGACGAAGTCTACGTTTCGAGCAAAGAGAGCTCTTTCTCTCTGGGTGAAATATTACGGTGAAGTCTTGCGCAGTTTCATGTGAGGGTATGAAAAAAAGCTGTTAATTGAACTGAAAAAAATCTTTAAACCAATTGATTACGATAAACACACAATATTGATCTTAAAACACATAATATTGACCCTTTAACACAATACTGACCTTCAACACAATACTGACCTTCAACACAATACTGACCTTCAACACAATACTGACCTTCAACACAATACTGACCTTCAACACAATACTGACATTCAACACAATACTGACCTTCAACACAATACTGACCTTCAACACAATACTGACCTTCAACACAATACTGACCTTCAACATAATACTGACATTCAATACAATACTGACCTTCAACACAATACTGACCTTCAACACAATACTGGAATACAACACAATACTGACCTTCAACACAATACAGACCTTCAACACAATACTGACCTTCAACACAATACTGACAACACAATACTGACCTTCAACACAATACTGACCTTCAGCACAATACTGACCTTCAACGCAATACTGACCTTCAACACAATACTGACCTTCAGCACAATACTGACCTTCAACACAATACTGACCTTCAGCACAATACTGACCTTCAACACAATACTGACCTTCAACACAATACTGACCTTCAACACAATACTGACCTTCAACACAATACTGACCTTCAACACAATACTGACCTTCAGCACAATACTGACCTTCAACACAATACTGACCTTCAACACAATACTGACCTTCAACACAATACTGACCTTCAACACAATACTGACCTTCAGCACAATACTGACCTTCAACACAATACTGACCTTCAACACAATACTGACCTTCAACACAATACTGACCTTCAACACAATACTGGCCTTCAACACAATACTGACCTTCAACACAATACTGACCTTCAACACAATACTGACCTTCAACACAATACTGACCTTCAACACACAATACTGACCTACAACACAATACTGACCTTCAACACACAATACTGACCTTCAACACAATACTGACCTTCAACACACAATACTGACCTTCAACACAATACTGACCTTCAGCACAATACTGACCTTCAACACAATACTGACCTTCAACACAATACTGACATTCAACACAATACTGACCTTCAACACAATACTGACCTTCAACACAATACTGACCTTCAACACACAATACTGACCTTCAACACAATACTGGCCTTCAACACAATACTGACCTTCAACACAATACTGACCTTCAACACAATACTGACCTTCAACACAATACTGACCTTCAACACACAATACTGACCTTCAACACAATACTGACCTTCAGCACACAATACTGACCTTCAACACACAATACTGACCTTCAGCACACAATACTGACCTTCAACACAATACTGACCTTCAACACAATACTGACTTTCAACACAATACTGACCTTCAACACAATACTGACCTTCAACACACAATACTGACCTTCAACACAATACTGACCTTCAGCACACAATACTGACCTTCAGCACACAATACTGACCTTCAGCACACAATACTGACCTTCAACACAATACTGACACAGTATTGACCTCCCACATACACTGGTGACCTCTCAGATATTGACTTCGTCAGAGGCTGAAGTTTTAAGAGATTGATGGCTGCTCCATTTCTGACTGCGGTGTGTGTACTCACTTATTTCTTGTTGCAGGGGTTGATCCACAGCTCCTGGCCCTGTGTGTGTGTAATCACTTATTTGTTGCTGCAGGGGTCGAGTCACAGCTCCTGGCCCCGTGTGTGTGTGTACTCACTTATTTCTTGTTGCAGGGGTCGAGTCACAGCTCCTGGCCCCGTGTGTGTACTCACTTATTTCTTGTTGCAGGGGTCGAGTCACAGCTCCTGGCCCCGTGTGTGCGTGTGTGTGTGTGTGTGTGTCATTTTGCTTTTCAGCGGTTCTGAGGAGAGGTTCCAAAGGTTGGTAGAGGAATTTGTGAAGTTATATATACAAGGACATAAAAAAGTAAACAGAGGAAAGAGCAAAGGGAAGAAAGCAAATAAAACAAAGAGAAAAAGAGACATGATATCAGATTGAAGGAAAACATTATGAAGGAAGTGAATGTGTTGAGATATCTGGGAGAAACGTTGACGGCAGATGCTGCTATGAGAGACGAGGCGAACTATACAACTGACGTAGGTAAAGGTGTGAGTGGTGTGTCGAGGAATGTATGGAAAGAAACAAGAGAAGAATGTGTGGTGTGAAGATTATGCAACGGATTCGGAGAGTAGAAATTAGGCGCTGGACGGACACTTAAAGTCAGTACCTGATCAGCCGGGCTGTGGTTCGTACGTTGGTTTACGTGCAGCCAGCAGTTACAGCCTGGTTGATCACACCCTGATCCACCACGAGGCTTGGTCTCAGACCGGGCCGCGGGGGCGTTGACCCCCAAAACCTTCTCCAGGTATAATCCAGGTATACTAGGTATGGTGCTGAGGAGAGGTTGTTTGAGGTGGTTTGACCGTTTAGAGAAGATGGAGCAGAACAGGATGACAGAGAGTGTATAAAGTCAGGGTAGAAGGAAGGAGGGGGTAGATGTCACCAAGGAAAGATTAGAGGGATGGAATAAAGAAGGTTTTAAGTGCTAGGGTCTTTGACATCCAACAGGCTTGTGTGAGTGTGTTACCTAAGAGTGGAAGCAAGAGGTTTTCATGCCTTGACGTGATGCTGGAGTGTTAACAAGGTGATACTTATGAAGAGATTCAAGGAAGCCAGTTAGCCAGACTTGAGTCCTGGAGGCGGAAAGTACAATGGCTGCACTTTAAAGGAGGGGTTTGGGATATTTGCTGTTTAGAGTGACTTCTAATATATATATATATATATATATATATATATATATATATATATATATATATATATATATATATATATATATATATATATATATATATACGTATATATATATTATAAAGCTCTTGGAACAGAGAGTGAACCTAGTAACGACCAGCGAAGAGACGGGACCAGAAGCTGTGAATCGACCCCCTGGAAGCAGAAATAGATGAGCATAGACACACACTGTGAAGACAGCAGTGACCTGCTACATGAGTGGAGGGCAGCAGAGGTTGCAAAGGCAGCCTGGTCTATTAAGTCTGGTGTTGACACTGCTTGTGAGGTGGAAAGCTCTTAATAACCAGGAGATGGGAATGTGTTTACCGTTCTTATGTGAGGGAGATCTCCGTATGAACTGTACCCAGGGGAGAGAATACTCTTCTCTCTCCGTCTCTAATACTTGGAGACGTGTACCTGGGAGAAGAGTAATTTGAGGTGTGGTAGTAAATAGGTACCTGAGTGTTAATCACCTTACACCTGCTGTCACTGTTCACCTAGCAGTAAGTAGGTACCTGGGTGGTAGTGGACTGGTGTGCGTCGCATCCTGGGAACAAAATTAACCTAAGTTGCGAGAAATGCTCTACATAACCAGGGACTTTATATATAGTATGTCACTGATGTTAGCTATGGTCTGTATAAGTTGTATCATGTACTGGTAGAAATATATATATAAAATGTAATTTGTGGGGCTTTACGTGATGGCCTTTCATCGAGAGGACTCTCTCTCTCTCTCTCTCTCTCTCTCTCTCTCTCTCTCTCTCTCTCTCTCTCTCTCTCTCTCTCTCTTTGAACCTTTTCAAGGGTCCTCTTGAAAAGGTGGGTTGATGTTTTCAGGAAGAGTGAAGTGTTTGTGTTTCTGCGAGTAGTGAGGAGTGTTGTATGACTGTGTGTGTTTGTTGTAGTGTTTGTTGTAGTGTGTTTGTTGTAGTGTTTGTTGTAGTGTGTTTGTTGTAGTGTTTGTTGTAGTATGGTGAAGTATAGCCCTAGTGAGGAGTGCTGTATGACTATGTACTCACCTAATTGTGGTTGCAGGGGTCGAGACTCAGCTCCTGGCCCCGCCTCTTCGCTGTCCTCTACTGGGTCTCTGCTCTCCCTGCTCCATGAGCTTTATCATACCTTTTCTTAAAACTATGTATGGTTCCTGCCTCCACTATATCTTTCTCTAGACTATTCCACTTCCTGACTACTCTGTGGCTGAAGAAATGCGAGTGTGTGTGTGTGTGTGTGTGTGTGTGTGTGTGTGTGTGTGTGTTTCTTGTAGCATGTTTGGCAATGTGTACGTCTGATGATTTGTATGTTACATACATACACACACACACCATGTAGAGTGTTTTTAAAACTTAACAATGTGTTTTGAACAGGTACTAAACGGCAAAATACCAACAGGTAGCGAACCGGACCCGACGAACACACTACATAGCAAACAGTACTCTAACAACATATTATGTAGTAAACAGTACTTTAACAACATATTAGACAGAAAACAAGTCATAACTAACACAGCAGGCAGCAAACAAGTCGTGACTAACACAGCAGGCAGCAAACAAGTCGTGACTAACACAGCAGGCAGCAAACAAGTCGTAACTAACACTCAACAGGCAGCAAACAAGTCGTGACTAACACAGCAGGCAGCAAACAAGTCGTGACTAACACAGCAGGCAGCAAACAAGTCGTGACTAACACAGCAGGCAGCACACAAGTCGTGACTAACACAGCAGGCAGCAAACAAGTAGTGACTAACACAGCAGGCAGCAAACAAGTCGTGACTAACACAGCAGCCAGCAAACAAGTCGTGACTAACACAGCAGGCAGCAAACAAGTCGTGACTAACACAGCAGGCAGCAAACAAGTCGTGACTAACACAGCAGGCAGCAAACAAGTCGTGACTAACACAGCAGGCAGCAAACAAGTAGTGACTAACACAGCAGCCAGCAAACAAGTCGTGACTAACACAGCAGGCAGCAAACAAGTCTTGACTAACACAGCAGCCAGCAAACAAGTCGTGACTAACACAGCAGGCAGCAAACAAGTCTTGACTAACACAGCAGGCAGCAAACAAGTCGTGACTAACACAGCAGGCAGCAAACAAGTCTTGACTAACACAGCAGCCAGCAAACAAATCGTGACTAACACAGCAGGCAGCAAACAAGTCGTGACTAACACAGCAGGCAGCAAACAAGTCGTGACTAACACAGCAGCCAGCAAACAAGTCGTGACTAACACAGCAGGCAGCAAACAAGTCGTGACTAACACAGCAGGCAGTAAACAAGTCGTGACTAACACAGCAGGCAGCAAACAAGTCTTGACTAACACAGCAGCCAGCAAACAAGTCGTGACTAACACAGCAGGCAGCAAACAAGTCGTGACTAACACAGCAGGCAGCAAACAAGTCGTGACTAACACAGCAGGCAGTAAACAAGTCGTGACTAACACAGCAGGCAG
The DNA here is from genome assembly GCA_009830355.1 of Cherax destructor. NCBI lineage: Eukaryota > Metazoa > Arthropoda > Malacostraca > Decapoda > Parastacidae > Cherax > Cherax destructor. The sequence goes on from WNWK01013642.1 coordinate 45,732, forward strand.
CAAACAAGTCGTGACTAACACAGCAGGCAGCAAACAAGTCTTGACTAACACAGCAGCCAGCAAACAAGTCGTGACTAACACAGCAGGCAGCAAACACTGTAAGACACTGTCCAACGCTGCCATCTAGAGAGTGAACGCTCACTAACACGCACTTACCTAATCATCATTATTAAAAATAAAGAGGAAGGGACCTACTAACGTGGGTTATATAAAAGAATAATGAGGACACACAATATGGGACGCATAAAACACGCCTCTTTTACCCGCCAACAGTTCAAACAAAAAAGAGTAAGTAAAAATTTACTTCTCATGTATACAAAATTCAGTGTTAATCATAACTCATGAATTCATGAGTCATGATGACGGCTTCGAGGGGACATGAGCTTGAGCTCATCACAGCCACGCTGGCGGGAGATTCATCCATAAATAATCCATTTGTTGTCACAGTGGTGGCGCATGTTAACCTTCCTATGGTGTATAAATATTCCTAGTTGGACAAGTGTTAGTATAGTCAGCTGGTGCAGTGGTTTACACACTGGCCTAGAGTTCTACCACTCACCTGCCCTGAGTTCGAACCCCACCCGTACCCTGGTTAGTGTTGATCATGTGTCCATCACTGTCAAGTAGATGATTAAGCTACCTGTGCAACAGTTGGCTAAGATACCTGTGCAACAGTTGGCTAAGATACCTGTGCAACAGTTGGCTAAGATACCTGTGCAACAGTTGGCTAAGATACCTGTGCAACAGTTGGCTAAGATACCTGTGCAACAGTTGGCTAAGATACCTGTGCAACAGTTGGCTAAGATACCTGTGCAACAGTTGGCTAAGATACCTGTGCAACAGTTGGCTAAGATACCTGTGCAACAGTTGGCTAAGATACCTGTGCAACAGTTGGCTAAGATACCTGTGCAACAGTTGGCTAAGATACCTGTGCAACAGTTGGCTATTTAACACACCTGTGTAACAGTTGGCTATCTAACACACCTGTGTAACAGTTGGCTATCTAACACACCTGTGTAACAGTTGACTATCTAACACACCTGTGTAACAGTTGGCTATCTAACACACCTGTGTAACAGTTGGCTATCTAACACACCTGTGTAACAGTTGGCTATTTAACACACCTGTGTAACAGTTGGCTATTTAACACACCTGTGTAACAGTTGGCTATCTAACACACCTGTGTAACAGTTGACTATCTAACACATCTGTGTAACAGTTGGCTATCTAACACATCTGTGTAACAGTTGACTATCTAACACACCTGTGTAACAGTTGGCTATCTAACACATCTGTGTAACAGTTGACTATCTAACACACCTGTGTAACAGTTGGCTATCTAACACATCTGTGTAACAGTTGGCTATCTAACACATCTGTGTAACAGTTGACTATCTAACACACCTGAGCAACGGTTGACTATCTAACACACCTGTGTAACAGTTAGCTATATAACACATCTGTGTAACAGTTGGCTATCTAACACACCTGAGCAACGGTTGACTATCTAACACACCTGTGTAACAGTTAGCTATCTAACACATCTGTTTAACAGTTGGCTATCTAACACACCTGAGCAACGGTTCACTATCTAACACATCTGTGTAACAGTTGACTATCTAACACATCTGTGCAACAGTTGGCTAAGATACCTGTGTAACAGTTAGCTATCTAACACACCTGTGTAACAGTTGGCTATTTAACACATCTGTGTAACAGTTGGCTATCTAACACACCTGTGTAACAGTTGGCTATCTAACACATCTGAGCAACGGTTGACTATCTACCACACCTGTGTAACAGTTGACTATCTAACACATATGTGTAACAGTTGGCTATCTAACACACCTGTGTAACAGTTGGCTATCTAACACATCTGAGCAACGGTTGACTATCTAACACATCTGTGTAACAGTTGGCTATCTAACACACCTGTGTAACAGTTGACTATCTAACACACCTGTGTAACAGTTGACTATCTAACACATCTGAGCAACGGTTGACTATCTAACACACCTGTGTAACAGTTGACTATCTAACACACCTGTGTAACAGTTGGCTATCTAACACACCTGTGTAACAGTTGACTATCTAACACACCTGTGTAACAGTTGACTATCTAACACACCTGTGTAACAGTTGGCTATCTAACACACCTGTGTAACAGTTGGCTATCTAACACACCTGTGTAACAGTTGACTATCTAACACACCTGTGTAACAGTTGACTATCTAACACACCTGAGCAACGGTTGACTATCTAACACATCTGTGTAATAGCTATCTAACACACCTGTGTAACAGTTGGCTATATAACACACCTGTGTAACAGTTGGCTATCTAACACACAAAAGTAACAGTTGGCTATCTAACACACCTGTGTAACAGTTGGCTATCTAACACACCTGTGTAACAGTTGGCTATCTAACACACCTGTGTAACAGTTGGCTATCTAACACACCTGTGTAACAGTTGACTATCTAACACACCTCAGCAACAGTTGACTATCTAAAACACCTGTGCAACAGTTAGCTATCTAACACACCTGTGTAACAGTTGGCTATATAACACACCTGTGTAACAGTTTACTATCTAACACACCTGTGCAACAGTTGGCTATCTAACACACCTGTGTAACAGTTGACTATCTAACACACCTGTGTAACAGTTGGCTATCTAACACACCTGTGTAACAGTTGACTATCTAACACACTGAACAGTTGCTATCTAACACCTGTGTAACAGTTGCTATCTAACACACCTGTGTAACAGTTTGCTATCTAACACACCTGTGTAACAGTTTGCTATCTAACACACCTGTGTAACAGTTTGCTATCAACACACCTGTGTAACATTGTACTAACACACCGTGTAACAGTTGGCTATCTAACACACCTGTGTAAAGTTGGCTATCTAACACACCTGTGTAACAGTTGCTATTAACACACCTGTGTAACAGTTGGCTATCTAACACACCTGTGTAACAGTTGGCTATAACACCTGTGAAAGTTGTATCTAACACACCTTGAACAGTTGCTATCTAACCACCTGTGTAACAGTTGCTATCTAACACCCGTGTAACAGTTGTATCAACACTGTGCAACAGTTGGCTAACACACCTGTCATTGGCTATCTAACACGTTAGTACAACACCTGTGCAACAGTTGACTATAACACCTGTAACAGTTGGCTATCTAACACACCTGTGCAACAGTTGGCTATCTAAACACCGTGAACAGTTGCTATTAACACCTGTGAACAGTTGGCTATTAACCACCTAACAGTTGCTATCTAACACAGAAAGTTGCATCTAAACACCTGTAATTTGCTATCAACACACCTGTGAAAGTTTGCTATCTAACACACCTGTGTAAGTTTGTATCTAAACACCTGTAACATTTGCTATCTAACACACCTGTGTAACATTGCATCTAACACCCTGTGTAACTTTGGCTATCTAACACACCTGTGTAACTGTATCTAACCACCTGTAACATTTGCTACAACACACTTTAACATTGCTATCTAACAACTGTCATTGGCTATCTAAACCCTGTGTAACAGTTTGCTTTAAACACCTGTGCAACATTGCTATCTACCACCTGTGACAGTTTACTACACACCTGTGAACAGTTTCTAAACTTGCATTAACACACCTGAACAGTTGTATTAACACAACAGTTTGCATTAACACACTGTGAACAGTTGCTATACACCGGAAAGTTGCTATCTACACTGTAACAGTTTCACCACTTAAGTCTTCACACTGTGAACAGTTATTAACACACCTGTTAAAGTTGTATTAACACCTGTAAAGTTTCCTAAGTTCTATCTAACACACCTGTGTAAGTTTTATCTAACACACCTGTAACAGTTTCTATCTAAACACCTGTAAAGTGCTATCTAACACCTGTGAAAGTGTTCTAACACACTTTAACACTTGTTCTAACACACCTGTGTAACAGTTTGCTATCTAACACACCTGTGTAACAGTTTGCTATCTAACACACCTGTGTAACAGTTTGCTATCTAACACACCTGTGTAACAGTTTGCTATCTAACACACCTGTGTAACAGTTTGCTATCTAACACACCTGTGTAACAGTTGCTATCTAACACACCTGTGCAACAGTTGGCTATCTAACACACCTGTGCAACAGTTGGCTATCTAACACACCTGTGTAACAGTTGGCTATCTAACACACCTGTGCAACAGTTGGCTATCTAACACACCTGTGTAACAGTTGGCTATCTAACACACCTGTGCAACAGTTGGCTATCTAACACACCTGTGCAACAGTTGGCTATCTAACACACCTGTGCAACAGTTGGCTATCTTTATTGTTGGAATGTTTCGCCTTCACAGTACGATAATAACATTATTATGAAACAAACTAGATGTGTTAGGTTTAATAATAATAATAATAATAATAATTATTATTATTATTATTATTATTATTATTATGTATTATTATTATTATTATTATTATTAGTTTCTTTGGGAGGAACGTTCCGCCTTGTGATCCAAATTATAATATAAGTAGTTAGACTGTTGGGTTTAGTCCTGACTCTTTCTCTTCTACTTCAGCTCTTCCTCTCACCGGCTATTCTTCTTCTGTCCCCACTTCCCCCTCGCCCCTAGTGGGTCCTTACCTGAGAGTCTGAACTAACTAATCTGATCCAAATTAAGCGTCATTAATCATTAATAACAAATCAGAAAGTTAATATTTAACCATTTAACAAGGGTAATAAATACACATTAACATATCCTGGCGGTGTCAGTCTTGATAATACGTGTCAACGCCTTTTTTTTGCGTCATGGAAGTGAGTTGAGAAATCTTTCGTCGTTACCCCTAAAAAAAAAACATAAATAAAAAATATGGCCGACCATTCCCGGAATCCATTTCATTTCTTCCATGCTGAAGAAATATTCCTCATAGGTGGCGCTGGAACACAAAGACAAAATCTATTAGACTATTTTTCATCCTGTGAATTATAGAGCAGCAAAGGAATTTTTGCCTCTGGAGATGAATAGCATTTCTTGCTCCTCTACATTGAGCTTTGATCATGGGTTTAGTATTTTCCTATTGTGCTAGACACAATGCAGATATTATGTAGTGTTATGTATACTATAAGGTGTATATATAACAATGTTTATAATCACAACCATAATTTTTTAAAGGGGTGGAGTGGTAAGCCAGTGAAAAGCCTCGGTCCGATGACCAAAAGCAGCTGTGGGTCATCATGTAACTATACCTAACCTTCCCTCAACGTATATACACAGAGAGTTTACTATGATCCCTATTTTAGGAATTTAAGTATTTTGTCTGGTGGTGAAAAGGTCACATGTCCAACCTTAATAATAATAATATTTATTTCTACCACTACATAATACAACTTATACAGACCATTGCTGACATCAATGACATAATATATAGAAACTCCCTGGTTATGCAGAGTATTTCTGGCAAATTAAGTCAATTTTGTCCCCAGGATGCCACCCACACCAGTCGACTAACACCCAGGTACCTACTTACTGCTAGGTGAACACTGACAGCAGATGTCTTAATGGGAAACACGTCCTAATGTTTCCAACCGTACCGGGGATCGAACCACGCAGCTCAATGTGTAAGCCGACCCAACTACGCCACACTAACAAACTTACTGTACTAGATAGCTTATCTTACACTATCCTAGGCTATCCCCCACTATCCTAGGCTATGCCACACTATCCTAGACAATCCCACACTATCCTAGCCTATTTTACACTATCCTAGGCTATCCCACACTATCCTAGCCTATCTTACATTATCCTAGGCAATTCCACACTATCCTAGCCTATTTTACACTATCCTAGCCTATCTTACACTATCCTAGGCTATCCCACACTATCCTAGCCTATCTTACATTATCCTAGGCAATTCCACACTATCCTAGCCTATTTTACACTATCCTAGCCTATCTTACACTATCCTAGGCTATCCCACACTATCCTAGCCTATCTTACATTATCCTAGGCAATCCCACACTATCCTAGCCTATTTTACACTATCCTAGCCTATATTACACTATTCTAGGCTATCCCACACTATCCTAGCCTATCTTACATTATCCTAGGCAATCCCACACTATCCTAGCCTATTTTACACTATCCTAGCCTATTTTACACTATCCTAGCCTATCTTACACTATCCTAGGCTATCCCACACTATCCTAGCCTATCTTACATTATCCTAGGCAATCCCACACTATCCTAGCCTATCTTACACTATCCTAGGCTATCCCACACTATCCTAGGCAATCCCACACTATCCTAGCCTATTTTACACTATCCTAGGCTATCTTACACTATCCTAGGCTATCCCACACTATCCTAGCCTATCTTACACTATCCTAGGCAATCCCACACTATCCTAGGCTATCCCACAAACACATTACCCAATCAACTTACAGTTGCTATATATACACCAACCAGCGTATATATATATATATATATATATATATATATATATATATATATATATATATCAAAAACACTGATCTCTGGCCGACGGAGACTCGAACCTATGAACCTCATGACAAGGTACGCAGTGCTTTGCCGACCGTACCACACTGGTCCAATACCTTGGCATCCAGCTTTCGCTAGACGTTATTCCAAGGCAGCCAGCTTTCAGGCAGGAAGGCTTACAGCTTTTCATCTCATCCCTGCATGCATCGACACAACTAGAGATTTTTACAATGCTAGGAATTCGCAAGAATTCGGCAAAGCACTGCGTACCTTGTCATGAGGTTCATAGGTTCGAGTCTCCGTCGGCCAGAGATCAGTGTTTGTGAATATTTCGCCTGCTCTTGCGAATTCCTAGCATTGTAAAAATCTCTAGTTGTGTCGATGCATGCAGGGATGAGATGAAAAGCTGTAAGCCTTCCTGCCTGAAAGCTGGCTGCCTTGGAATAACGTCTAGCGAAAGCTGGATGCCAAGGTATTGGACCAGTGTGGTACGGTCGGCAAAGCACTGCGTACCTTGTCATGAGGTTCATAGGTTCGAGTCTCCGTCGGCCAGAGATCAGTGTTTGTGAATATTTCGCCTGCTCTTGCGAATTCTAGCATATATATATATATATATATATATATATATATATATATATATATATATATATATATATATATATATATATATATAATGCAAAACAACCACTATGAAAAAATAGAAGGATTCCAAGCGCTTTCGTGACTACTCACATTATCAAGGAACTATAAAAGGAAACGTGAGAAGAAGGCTTATAAAGAGGCAGAATACACCTCACAGTCACATCACACTAACAAAGACTACACCTCACAGTAGCGTAACATCTCACGACTCTGTGAAGAGGAACATAAGAAAGGACCTGAAACTCTTCCCAAGAATTAAGATTAGTCCAATTTATCATTAAATTCTTCCCAAATTTTATTAATTATAAATGAATCCAATTTATATAAACCAAAAGAAATACGTATTCATATTATTTTCAAAACTGTTTTTAATGAAACATGATTCTATTATATTCCTCTCAACCATGGACTTGCTTGATACAACCTTCTCAGCATTTTGAAAATCAATTGGATGGTTAAAGTCTCTCACATGAATAAATAGAGCATTAGAATCTTGTCCAGTTCTAATGCTATATTTATGTTGTTTTAATCTTAGTTCAAGACTTTTACCAGTTTGACCATAATAAACTTTATCGCATATAAGAACATAAGAACATAAGAAAGGAGGAACACTGCAGCAGGCCTGTTGGCCCATTCTAGGCAGGTCCTTCACATTCCATCCCACTAACAGAATATTTGTTCAACCTAATTTTCAATGCTACCCAAGAAATAAGCTTTGATAATTTTATTTACTCATGTGCAATTCCCACTCAAATCCAACCCCTTTCACTCATGAATTTATCCAACCTAAATTTAAAACTACCCAAGGTCCTTGCTTCAATAACCCTACTAGGCAGACTGTTCCACTCATCAACTACCCTATTTCCAAACCAATACTTTCCTATATCCTTTCTAAATCTAAACTTATCTAACTTGAATCCATTATTGCGGGTTCTCATTTGGAGAGATACCCTCAAGACCTTATTTATATCCCCTTTGTTAATACCCATTTTCCACTTGTATACCTCGATCATGTCTCCCCTCATTCTACGTCTTACAAGTGAATGTAATTTAAGGGTCTTCAATCTTTCTTCGTAAGGAAGATTTCTAATGCTATGTATTAATTTAGTCATTCTACGCTGAATGTTTTCTAACGAATTTATGTCCATTCTGTAATATGGAGACCAGAACTGAGCTGCGTAATCTAGGTGAGGCCTTACTAATGATATAAAAAGCTGTAATATAACCTCTGGACTTCTGTTGCTAACACTTCTTGATATAAATCCCAGTAATCTATTTGCCTTATTACGTACGCTTAGGCATTGCTGTCTTGGTTTAAGGTTGCTGCTTACCATCACCCCCAAGTCCTTCTCGCAATCTGTATGGCTAAGTTCTACGTTGGAAAAATAAACACATAAGCAGTATAATGTGATCCTTTATTGACAACGTTTCGCCCCGCAGTGCTATCAGTCACAGACAGATCTCCTGGAAATGAGCAACATGGAGATAATAGGGTCAGTCAGGTGAGAATGCTGGGTCAGGTGGAGAAAGCTGCATGTGAGTCTTAAAAGTGAGTCTTAAGACTCACATGCAGC